>JAGVSQ010002400.1:0-24832 GCA_022683975.1 Rhyacophila evoluta | reverse complement strand
GGAGATCCATATACTCCTCTTTCGGAGTGGATATATTCACACTGTATAGATCCATGTGCTCCATGTTGGCAGCGAACACGGTATAATATATAATATTTTTTAATTATTCTAAGGTCATGTTGTAACAGACGTGGTACACATTTGGAAGAGATTCATATTATATATTTAATAGTTTCCCTATAGCCGAGGGGTGAGCCTGCGCGCCTTGCATCTGGAGAATGTGGGTTTGATTCCCACATCTGCCGGATTTTTTAAAATCTGAAAATGCAGAACCGATGCTCATTGGGTTTGCCACCAATTCTAGTAAAAACTAAGCTCAAGGTTTTATTTTAAGCATTTAAGAAATTCACATACTCCACTTTCGGTGCGGACATAGTACACAAATAAACATACAAATGTATTTCAAATACCTGAGTGGTCATCTGTGAATGATAAAAATCTTTTTCCATTATTCTTAGTTAAAAATATAATATAGTATAACAAAGTACAAAGTATCAGGGCAGCATAAGTTACTATAGGTGTCTTTCAGATTCCACCTGTTCGCATTGTGCATTTGTGACATTCACGCTGGTATTTTATTATTTACATTCGAGACGGCCAGGTATCCGGAGCACATAAGTCGATACGAGTTTCCAAGATCACGTGCGCGGCCTTATTGCGACGCGTCTCGACACCCGTCCTTCGGGCGAGAGCATCTTCCGCTGATGGTGTTGATTGACATCGCGTTGACGTCCAGAAATGTCTATCTCCTCACTCCGTCTGGCCGCCTGTTAATTTGGTGCCAATTAACACACGGCCATTTGATTCACGAAAATGTTACACTGTTTTTATTTAATAATTTCACTAACTATATATATCACACAATAACTATATATATTACACAATAACTCGTCATTTCTAATTAATTTAATATTTTATTTATTAGTCTAGCCTAGCGATCCGAGGAATGCGGGTTCGATTCACCATTTGTCGGATTATAAAAATCGGAAAATGCATGACTGGGTTGAGTAATTTGTCTAACAAAAACACACTTCACATTGCAGAGATCCATATACTCTTTCGAGGTGGATATCCCCATACTGTGCAGATCCATAGGCTCCACGTTGGGAGCGAAAATGGGATATAAAAAGATGCTTTTGGCAACAGCATCTCGAAAGTCTGAAGTATGTTTCTTTAGACTCCATCATTTGACAAGATTTGGGCGCAAAACATACTGTGTTAAGAAATTATTTTTAATCGAAATGCAGCAGTTCAGAATTTTATTTATTTTTAAGTATCACGTCCGCTAGATAAGATTAAGACATTTCCATTAATTTCATAATAAAAAAACTGTGTTATTGCATATTTTTTAATAATTTCACGATTATTTTTAATGTTCTTCAGCGGTCACTATTAATATTTTAATTTTTAGTTTCGTCCTTGAAGCAGCCTCTATTCGTGTCAATAAAATAAATATACTTATAAGGATTTTTAGATTAGCTTGGTTTCTCTATCTACGGCGTTAGTTTCCCACACTTTTTGAATATGAAATCGATAAAATACCATTGTGTTCTGAAAATCTAAATTTATTACATGGCTGTATGAATATTTTTGCCAATGCGGATACATAAAAACAAAACTTAAAACGATTTTTGAAATAACTTGCATATAAGACAATAAAGTGAACTTTGGTATATTCATATATTGTTAATATATATATACTGTATTAGTTTCACTATCCTTAATTTCAAATCAGGCTGTTTAAATAGTTACAACACTATGAGTATATGATATAATTAATTATTCAATTAATATTAAATTGTATAATATATTACAATGTTTCTATTATGAATGCTTAATGGCGACTCATTATCAGATATAATATGACAGTTTACCTTCCGTAGTAGTCTTAAGGCTTGTTCACATACATGTTTTGCCACGGTGGTACGATTTATCGCATCACGTGTACGCCAGAGAAGATTCACGAGATAGAAACAAAATGTTATTAATATACTTTATACTGTTAATTATTTATCGCTTAGCAAAAAGCTAAAATACAAGCAATACTAAATGCTCGTGCCTTTATAGTATGGAAACAGCGGGATGTATTTTAACCCTGTTGCTGCTCACGGTGTTAATATATAACATTAGCATTCACTTGATGAATTTTCATTATTTGGTAAAAAGGGACTAAGCCTAATAAATAATGTAATTTTTTGATTTTTTAACAGTTGTATTTTTTCGAAAGCACTGTCTAAATAATTTCTTACATTATTTTATACTATTAAAATTTTTGGAATATTTTGAGCAATATACGCAGGCGTATCATTTTTCACCATACACGTTCCAAAAGTAGAGCAACGGAAATTTGAAATTTTTGCATTCAAAAAACTTATATTGTCAGATTTATTTCAATGAACGAATCGCCAGTCAATTAATCAACGCATCGTTTTGTTAAATCCTACAACTGTGGGATTCGTGCCCGCAACTTCCAGGCTTCAGAAAGCGCACGATAACTACTATGAAAGGATAGCCAAATCATTCTACATAATATTATCTACGATATCTGCTATAGATGCTTAGTATCCATACACTTGAAAAATCAACAAAACAATAACACTAATGGTTGAATATACTCACACAATTGATCAAAAATCATATATTTTTGTGAAACAAATTTGTGAATTACGCTTTACTATTCCACCAACAAACATTGTTATTAAAATAATTATATTTTCTATAGTAAATAATTGATAAATAATATTTTTTAGTTAAATTAAATTGTATACTGAACACGTTTAAGAAACTGAAAAAATACAATTTTTGTGGGTAGTACACTATAATATAATTATTCAGTTGTGCTTAATTTATTTAGTATAGCTTTTTTTTGACACTCCAGGGGCTCATTTTTCAGTGTACCTTAATACTGTAGGAAATAATTTTTGATCGTTAGATTTACTTTTAAGATTTATAGCAAATATATATATTATTTAAGTTATGTTTTATAATACACGATTTGGAACAACGTCATCTCTTAAAAGGGGTTGGCGTAGGCTGCTAATGGAGAAATATAATATAATATGTAACCATAATTCCTGTTACAATATATTTAGAACATTCGCTTTACATTTTACTTATATTATAAGTTGTAATTTAGAGCAAGTGGAAAGGTGCTTACGTCTTGTAGAACAACAATAAGCCACCTACGTAAATACACTAATATTACATAGCGAGAATAATATTATTTTGTTCAAATTCCGTAAGATAACTTCCGTTTGAATAAAAACGAGTGATATTTATTTTAATGAACATGTTAAAACGTTTTAATTATACTAAGTCGAACAAGTAGAATGTTAAATTTAACTCTTCTAGTCGCATTTACTGACGTATACTTTTAAAACAAAGATATAGTTTAATATATTGATTGCCAAAAGTAAGAACGTATTTCTGTATTGTACAGTCAGAATTTGATAGTTTGCAATCGAGATAATATATATTTAGCTGAGAAGCAAACGGATGCAACTAAATATAGTGAAATGATCACGAGAGCTTTTTAAAAACTTCTATTATCCTTATAAATATTCTGCAGATCGATAAAAACAATATTTTGATTAAATTAATTACTGGTTAACCGCAAACAAGTTAGTAAAAAAGTTATTTAAATACATACTCTTCACAACATCCTGAGTCTTTATGATTCTAACGCGTTATGGTTGTTACATATAAATGCAATTCGATATTTTTTCTTTAATGGTTTGTGAAAGGATTTTCATCATGAACTCATTTCGTTGAATTTGAGACTTGCATCTGTATGCTTCTCAGGTATAGATATTATTTCGGATAATTTTTATCCATGTTAATCATTTTCATGGTCAAAATATTGATAAAAAAGACATATTTTAAAACAAACTATTAAAAGTATTTTTTTGTACAGTGAATATGGAATATATTATAAGCGAAGGTCAACATGTTTTAATGCGAATTAAAATCAAGAAATGGATGTCTATTCGTTTATTTGTTGACATTTATATTTGACCAGCAAATAATTTTCGCGAAAATCTACACATTTTGGAGATCCATTTACAAACAAATGGACATGGCTATAAATAAAATTATATCTAGATACTCTGCAGTACGACACGTGTTGCGTTAAAGAAAGATAAACGAATAAAGAAATTACATAATTGCTGAACAAAAATAGTATTATTGAAAAATGAAATAATGGCAGCGGATATTTAAGATATTTTAAAATGAGGTTCATTATTGAAATTTTTTGTAAAGAAATAATTTTTGAAAAGGAACTGTTGCATAATTTATTTTTTAAACTTATTTTCTTATGGTATGCTTGCAGTACTCTAAATATTACTAGGAAATCGTCTATAAAAATTTAAGGATTATTTATAATGTTAATGTTTTAATAATAATAATAAAACACAAAAAGAGTAAAAGCTAATCCGTATTGTTGCTCTAAAATACAAAGGATTATAAAAGCGTATAAAACCTGAATGTATAATAATACAATATTATTATGAATAATCCTATTGCAAAGAACATAATATGTTGTTTTTTATTTCTATTCCTAGTTATGAATGACTTTATTAATTGATTTTTATTAAAAATTCCATACCCAGATTATAACAGTATGGTTGTGAAACCACCATATGGCATATAATATTAGGTTAAGATTATAAAAGATTTTTTTTAAATAAAAAATACTAGTTTAAATGTTAGTCTACTTTTTTCAAGGATGTGTTTGAGATAATATATATACATAAGGAAATCGATTCGATTAAATACATGTCAAACATAAAAAGAACGTTAACTTGATTTTATCGATTGTGTAAATATGTAAAAATCAAAAAAATCACAATCACAAGGATAGTCCGATAAAAAATCCGAATCTTTTATTCAACAGTTTAAGTCGGAGATTTGTCGCCGAGGTGTATTTTATTGTTTGAACGCATTCAAGATTTGGGATTTGAACTCTCTTACGTTAAACACAAAGAGATCAAAAGACGACGTCACTTTGGGCAACGGGTGGAGAAGGGGGCTCTTTGAAGGATTACCCATTCTTCCCTAATAGATGATTCAAAGGACCCGAGTACGTCCTTTGGGATAGCCGATAGATAATCATCGGGAAATATAAAGGGGTATAAAAGAGGAAGAGTGAACGAAAAATCGATAATATCTGACTGATTCATGCCGTCAAAGATAAACATTTTTTCCTGAAAGGCTCTTCAGCGATTCCTTTCAAATAATAAAAATATATAAACTCTAATTTCCGCACTAAAGTAAAGTAAATACATACTTTTTTATCATGGCTCACTTTCGCATGCAGTGTCCTTAAATTGTGAATATACTGTTAGAATAGGAAAAAAAAACAAATCAAAGTATTTCTTATATTCTGTGTTAAGCGAAGTGCAATTTGTAACTTATATAAATTTATTTCAGCACCACAATTAGAAAAAACTTCAAGTATTGTTTTATAAAAAAAAATACTGGTAAAATTAGTACTGCTTAAATATCAGTTGATATATTGTTTAACACGTTTAATTTTATCATTTAGACACTTGAAACAAAATAATTAAAAAAAAAAATCCCACAGTAGCGTTGTACAGAAGAGCTCTTTTTGTATTTTCATCATTTCGTGGTAAGTCATTTTGTAAGCGATTCCAGGAAATCATGATGCATTTAATGGAGTGGTAACATATTTCATTATTGGATCAAGAAAATTTTTTACACGAATCTTCAATTTTAGCATATACTTCGTTTTAAAGTTGTTTATGTTTTTATATTTATTTTATAAAAAAAAACATATTATAAAGTCTATTTTTTAGTGAAATTATTATTATTTCACGTTCACTTCAAAAGCGAAGGATATGTATCTCCACATTTTGATGACGACTATTCCATAAAATAAAGTATTATTTATATCAATCTCTGCCATGTGACGATATTGTTGATATTTTTTTTAACCAGAATCGGTTATCAGTCAAATGGTTTTGATTTTTGAAAATCCAATATCCAACTATCTCAAAGTATCCACTCTTACCGTTCAGCTACCTACTGGGTTTCTATAGTAGGTGGGTGGCTAATATCAAGAAATTAGTTACAAAATTATCTCTCCCTAAACAAATGTTTTTATAAAAAAATAAACTTTATTTTAATCTAATTTTATTATATTATTAAATTTCGAAGACTCGTTAAATTTAATTTGCAAACTTTTAAATATTTTTAGCATAAATTTGCCGAACTTGCTTAAAATTATGTCAGTAAATAGGCAAGTTAAACATCAACATTTTACAAAGTCGAATCACAATTCCTGAACATTTATCGTGGAACTTCGTTTATTATTCATATAATAATTTTGCGTAGAATATTTGCTACGCACGTAATTTTCGTAGCTACTTAAAAAAATAAACAATCTAAGAAGACAATCTCAACGTTCGCTCTTACATTTACGTCTATATGCATTTAAACAACATCCCAACGTTTTTTGTTTATTTTTTCTGCTTCCGCCCGAGGCAATAAGCCTTTCTCAGAACCGGAACTAGGATGATACCGTTTTCTTCTATTCCATTACACCGGGGGAACTTCTTAATTTGTTTAAAAACTGCTCTTCTTATAATAACAGATATAATCATAGTAGTCAGAAGTTAGAATGGCACTAGAAATTGTTGATTAAAACCAAATACTGTATGTATGATCTGTATATCTTTATCGAAAATATGTAAATTGAGTGATTTAAGTGACAATATCCTTAAAAAAATATTTTATAAAAATTCATCTATACATTGTGAAGATCCATAATACACACAACCGTAGATTATACAGAGACATAGTAACAAAATCGATTTGTTTTTAATCATTATCCGTAGTTGTTATGGGATCTAGCAAGAACACGTCTGGTATTACTCTCTAAATTGTCAATTCGGATACACGACTATTATCAACATATCTTAAAAATCTAGTGACGTTCGACTTGTTTTTCTACACCGTAATGGGTTGCTTAACAATAATTTATACGCCAGTTTTTATTCTGTCATACAGTAAATATAAACTTATTTCAAAAGCTTTTATTTTAGTCTGCAAATCATGACTGATTAAATTGAATTATTAGCACTTCCGTCCGTGCATAAAGCTAAGTATTCCAAATTTTTTCTCGTGTATTGTCAATTCAGATTACTTGTGAATATTTTTTAGAAAAAAATGCTAATTAATCGACGCAAAGCATGGCTGCATCGATAGTAGAAATACATTTGTTTCTACCCAAAAGAACACATAGAGCGGACATCGTTATTTAATTGTGAATATATATGTTAAGCTATTACTTACTAATTTGAACTTTATTAAGCAGCAATCAAATACTTTAACCTAATATAATGTTAAAACTTTTATAACCTGTTCTAACCTACAGATTTATATTCATAATTCATTAGTAGTTCAGAACATCAACATTTTTTTGTTTGCTAACCTGCCATTAATAATGCAGATGAGGAGAGCAATGGTCATGTTTAACGAGTATAGATATACTTAGGTTGGTTAATAAATTTCTAAAATAGGATCTGTTCAACTCACTGGGAAAACTCTCGTTTTATTTTCTCTCTTTAATTGATTTTCTTCTAATATGTTTTGTATAATATAAAACAAATGTATTATCTTTGTTATCATTTTATATTGTAAATTATTTGAATTAATAGCTTGAAATAAATTAATTACTCAACTATTATTACTAGATTCTAAATTATTTAAAACTGGTGAACTTACATACTTCACTCACTGCCCGCATATAATGCAGCCCGAAGATGCCAAAATACGAAACCCGAGTCGCTAGCAGTGATCTCACATATGGAAGCTAACCAGTTTTAAATAATTTAGAACTTAAAATCAATTTCCATCAAGCACCATCAGTCAATAATATTAATTATTATTACTAGCTTTTTTGGTAACCTTTTGATCTTCTTCTAGAAAATAAATTCCTATAGAATCTGCGTTAAAACTTTTATTGTCATACACGTATATATTAATTTGACAGTGCGATACTACGCACCACTTATATTAAAAAAAGGGTTGAGTAAATCTGACCATTGTGGCCCAGGGCCGGCTCTGCATTTGGGATGTAAAGTTGAAAAGTTTAGCTGGTGGAAAATGAGGCCCGCGAGCGAGATTAGACGTCGCGGCGCAGTCGACACGACCCAATTTTCATCGCGGGACTTCCCCCCAAAAGGAAAAACGGAAACGCCGGCCGTGTGTTCTCGTATATACGCGTGCATATAGCTCAGAGTAATACATACACGTATTCTGCTATTTTAAAATACAGCGTTCCTAATTTGACGCTTTCATTTGACACTGGGATAGACTCAGGAGTGAAAGGGTTGAAAATAATTATATGCAAGTACGTGATACACAGTCTAAGATAAATTATTATCTAACTTGTTTGGCAGAATATAAAATAACGCTAAATTAACACTTTTTCAACTAAAATAATAAAAGAATATGAACATCTTTTGAGTACTAAATATCAGAGTATTAACAAAACTTAAAAAGAGCTTGCGATTATAATATGGAAATGAAAAATTATTTTCTCTATAAAATTTAAATAGTATTATACTCAAATATAAAGCTTTTTATACATACGAAAATGTATCATATATTTACAGTGAATTTAAAATATCTTCACAGAAAACAATAAATCAAAAAATAATAAGTAAGATTTAAATTCTTCAATCATAAATGATATTTTTTAACGTTAAATTCTAAGAGTAATATAAAACATAATAAGTATTATACTTGACTTATATATGTGATCGATATTATTTTAATATATTGTTATTTTAATTGGATGTATGACTAAATAATATTTCTCTCTTTTAACAGGTCAAAATGGAATAAGATCACGTTTTGCAAACTTGTCAGTCTTGGTGCCGCCAGAACCTCCGAAGATCACCCAAGGATCTCGTCTGACTGCAACTGAAGACCAAGAAATTGAACTTGAGTGCATTTCTGTTGGAGGAAAGCCTGCAGCTGAGGTGAGAACGATGAAATAATATAACTATTCAAAATAGTATAGTATTTGCGTATAAAATAAATATAGAAGTCGTTAAATTGGCTTCAACCAAGCTATTCATAAAGAAAAATTGAGATCGATTCATGTTTGGAATTTCGGCATAGAAATTAACAAATTTAATCATTTTTTTAGCTTAATATCAATTATTTGCTGAAATATTAGCAATAAATTGTTATAACGAAAGTATTTAACTTGAGACTTCGAAATGCGGTTATTTATTATTGTCATCATTCAACCGAAATATACTGTAAGTAATTTTTAACTTGTGCTGTGGTCATTTTGTATATAAAAAAGTGACGATTATCATTGACACCGATAGACCACTAGCTTTCATGATTTTTTTATGTGGAGCATATGAAAACCATGCGTGACCTGTAAACTTTCAAGTCATCCGCCAAATACTTGACTTCCTCTTGGATCATATCAGCTCTCTTTATATTCGCCGAATACATTCTATATTACCCGACATTCTTATAGGATGATGAAATCCCAACGGTTAGGAAACAGGTAGACAAGGATAAAGTTCTCCCGAGACATTTTCAGGAGAATAATATATTTATACTGTTTCAAAGTGGATAGAATATGGTTTAGGATATTTGTTTCAATCATTTCATGATAATGTAATTTCATGAGTCTTATTTAACTAATAATAAAATCTATTCGATTAAATGCAGTAGAGTATGTACAGGTAAATTCTTAGTAATTACTGAGTTCCTATGACTTTCTTATGAAACCAGGGAATAAAACATTTTAAAATTATTTGAAAAAGAAATATTTTGAGACACGAAGTTTGAAGGTTGAGGCTTATTGTTTTGTTTTCTTTTCAAAACAAAATACGGGATTTATATAAGCCGGAGAAATATCATTTTTAAGGAATTAAATTTCCAGTCTTCACGCGTCAAGTCGCCAGTCGAAGTTTACAAGGAGCCCATAGTTATGAATTTAAATTGTAACATTTCGAGTAAAAAATTAAGAAAGAAATTTAATCTCGTAATCGTTTTGGGATTAGGAGCTTTTTTGCAAATTTTACGTAATTCTTTGGTAAAATATTACAAGGTAATACAACAAATTCTTGGTTTTAAAGTTTGAAATAAGCTGTCTGACATTTGATCCTAAAATAATTTTCAATATTGCGTAAAATAAATAATTTCTATTAAGAAAACAACATTTTAAATACTACTTACTATTTTCTGAGAAAATATGAATAAAAAAGGAGAAAAAAATATTGACTTTAATTGTACCATCTCAATTTAAATAACCACAAGAATTAATGAAATTTATTTGTTTTTCAAGTAAATAATTCCAGATTTAATGAATTTTGAATGAACTAGTTTTCAAGTGTTCCAGTATAATTTCTACTAAAAGTTAATATAAACCATGAATAACTGTTTATTTTATATAATAATTCATTACAGGGCGATAGTATGAAAAATCGATATTTTGGAAATAATGACATTAGAAAATAATTTGTTAAATTCTAGATATATATATTTTAGATTTTTTTAGTAAACAAAGTTGTTTTGCTTAACGATAAATATTTTAGTTTGTGTATGTACTCGTACATCATTTAGTAGACGATAATTAATGTTATTATTATAGTTTTTCTGATGGCTTAGACAAAATTGTGTGCTCTTCAGAGCTGGAGATCGCGGGTTCAAATTCACAGTTATAGCAATTTTAATTTTCAAGACGTAGAACCGGATGCCTATTGTTTTGAACAATTACGTAAAAATTAATTCTTTTAAAAAATAAGTCTTGATTATGTGGAGACTCATGTGGGAGAGCTATAAACTGGATTGGAAATGGAAAAATTATAGATTAATGTCAATTATCAAGTTACCTATTAAAAAAAAAACTCAAAAAGTTGATCACTCGTGCTGAGGTTAGTTATAAAAATACTAAAATGAAAATCTTCAGAAACACATATTACGTATTTATCAGTTAAACTCTAGCATGTATCCTTTTAATCATATGTATGCTTTTTTAACAAACAACAAAAATTTGATTAAATTCTTAATTTATGTATTATAACATCTTTGTTGATGAGTAAAAATAAAAACCCTCAAGTTCCAAATATTGATTTGATGATGAAAAATGTCAAACTATGTTGAGTTTATTTTTATGTATTTATAATATTTATTTTCAATTAAAATACGGTCAGCCACAAAATTTGATTTATTTCAATATTTTAATGATAGTATTACGCGGTACGTTTTTTGTGATTTGTATTTTTATATATTTATATTTCCAATAAAACCTTTTGAGGTTAGTTCTTTATAATTGAATTACTTCTATGCGGTGTACACTAATTGCCTCCACGACCGGGCATACAACTGATTTCGATTTAAAAATGTATCATAATGAAAGTATAATCAAGTCCGATACCGCTTTTCAAAATGTTGAATGATTCTTTATCCGAATTCAATATTAATTATCCTCAAATATGAATAAAGCCATTATATATATACAGAATTTGGAAGTTCCCAAAATGACTGATAAAACAAATTTCTACGAACTGTTTCATATCAAAAAAATATTATTTTGGTTCGATAATATTATAAAGGTCATTGTATTTTTATATTCAACACTAGATATATTAGCCGGGCTTGTTCGGGATAGATTCAATTCCATTTATTATTAATAAGTACAAAGAAGTTGAGATGGATAAAACTAATATATTGTGTTTTTAAACGTGGTTTCCCAGTCGTTGTGAGAGAGAAAAGAGATTTATATATTAATTTCTATCTGAATTTAGTGTTATTTATGATGAAACAGCTTGTTTTTATGAACATATTATATAATTAAAGTTTTTATTACTAAATTAACAATATTTTACTTCGTCTGCTCCGAAAGCGCAGCATTTCAATCTAAAGATATTTACTCTATAAAATGGATCTCCGCTATGCAAAGATAATGTTGATAGTTTTTTCTTAATAGTTGATTGTCAACTAATTGCTCAACACATCAACATTCAGTTTTACATCTTTAAATTTTAAAAGAATCCAGCAGTTGTGAGAATCAAACCAGCTACAAATCGCGCATATTAGTCTCTTGCCTACTCATGAAATTTTAAACTTTTATCAAATTCACTTATAATACGGTTAAAATATTTTATGAATCAATATTTGAAATGTTGCATTGATGTCAATGTATATAAATTATCATTGTTTTTCTTTTGCAACATGTCATACAATATTTTGTTTTAACTTTATTTTCAAAACTATTGTAAGCTGTACATACAAGATGGGTAGAATGATAGCATGTAAATAAAAGCATTTTGAAAATGCATAAATTTTGTCCTTCTGAAGATATGAAAAATGTTGTCAAATACTAAAAAGCTCGATGGACGACATCCTCCGTCTGACCCTAAAAAGCTATTACACTTTAGTGCAAGCTTCTTCAATAAGGGTTGCTATAAATAAAAGCCTTTTTGATACACACGCTTTTTTATCATGTTGCTTTTACATCATCCCTTACACTTGCAGCGTATCATTCCCCTACATCCAATCCCCTTTTGGAATACAAACCTAAAGAATATTTTTGTTTTTTCTCGCCACATCATTTTATCATAATATAGACATCGAATAATCATAAGAAAATTTTTCTTTATTAATATAAATACACTTATTTTAAAAGGTTTTCCCGAGTAAATTTGGTATCTTTTTGAAAATACATTATAATAAATCAAAAATAATCCACACCACAAATACCACATTACACATATAATTAGGAAAATATGTTTTTAAGTTGCGTATATAATAATAATACAAAATTTAATAAAACCTTCACTCGATGATAGTGTTATAAAGATTTTTAGTTACACTACTCAACACTTTATCACTATTAGTACTAAAAATAACATAAAATATTCCCTGTCTGAAAACTAAATTAACGGCAAAAATATAAACAAAACCAAATGTATTCATTTATTAATCTGGAATCAATTATCATTTATTATTGTTGTGAAATTTAATAATTTATATGCAGGTCGTAAAACAATATTTATGAATTTAAATAAATAACGAATTCCTATGTTTTATATAAACTCGGTGAATATATCAATTTTTGAATTATTTATTTTATTATAATGAATATATATTATGAAAGTTTAAAAATACAGTGTGTTCATTATTAGTTTAAGAATTTCATTATTTTTACTAATATTCAAAAATTATTTCTTCAGTTTCCAAAAAAAAAAAATCACATATTTATTTATGGGTTGTCTCATCGGTAGCTTAGAAGTTGGCGTGTGTGCCTTGTAATCCAAAGAATGCGGGTTCAATTCTTACACCGATCGAATTTTTATAAATCTAAAAATGCAAGGCTAGGTGCTCATTCAGTTGAGAAATTGTCTGGCAAACAATTCATCTGAAAAATAAACTGTCAAGACATATCATCCTATTGTGCAGATTCATATACTCCACTTTCGGAGTGGATATCCTTACAATGTGTAGAATATGGTATAAAAAATGTATTTTGTCACAATTTACGTATGATTTTTTATTAATCTTCATGGTATTAATATTTAGAAGATAAAGCTAAAATATTATATGACTAAAAAAAAAACATCATCATTACAATTTTATTAGTAGTTGAATGTCGTGAATGCATAAAAATCTCACGTTTTTACTCACATGGAGGGCTCAGCAAATGGCAAACCACTAATATTTCAGAACACATTTCCACTATGTATAAGAATGTTCCTAGAGTAGAAATGATGCACTATCTAATTACGAAATTAATAATATTGTTAATATTAGTAATAATATTAAAATAATGAATAAAACATTTAAGTTCACAACGCTGCATATCTAAAAAATAATTTCTTTACGGTTTTAACTATCCTAAAATTAGGAGTATGTTAAATTTGTTATGAAATGCATTTTGGTCTGAACGATTTTTTATCAATCGATACGTCTTTTGGTATCATTTTAAAATCTAAGAATATTTGAATAGCAAAGTCTGATGATTTAAAAGATTAACAAACATCTAATGAATGATAAAATATTGTTAAGATTGGTATGCATGCTCCATAGTTTAAAGGCGTACGTAGTTTTCCATGTAAGCAACATGGTAATCCTTTGAAAGCTTCGCTTCGGCGGTCTTGTTACACATAGACGATGTAGACAGGTCTAGACGTCCCAAGTCTAAAGCTGGGCTAAACTGGACGATAATTTGAAACTTTTATAAGTTAAATACATACACATTTGGTTTTATTATCAAATTCGCAGATAAAATTTTTTGGTTCAATATTATCAGTAAAAACATTTCTCTACAAGTATTCCAATTTAGGAGAGTGATTATCTAATTATCGGCTTGTTTTAAATTTAATTATTGATGACATTTTTACACTTTATAATTATACAGTATTGGTTGTGAATATTTAAGAATTAATGCAGGTATGTGTAATTGTAAATGATTTTTTTAGGATTTCCTTAGTTTAGTAAATCGGCGATTTAGTTTGTGAGATAAAGTCCCATAACTCTACCAACTTTTGAAATTCAATGATTTAAGTCAGGATATCCGAATAATTATCATGAAATACAACCTATAAAAATAAATAAGAATTTAATAAATGTATTTAATAAATAAACGAGTATGTTTTTAGATAATTATGTTTCTATATTATAAATATGCTAATTTGAAGGATTAAATTTGTGCTTATCCCAAAACAATGAATAGATTGAACTGAGTTGCATGGTTTTGTTTATTATTTTACTGCATCCTGTCACGCTCTAAGTTCAAAGCGTAGGCGATGTACTTGTACACGTTTCAATTATCTCCCTTGAGAATGAACTCTACAATGAACTCAAAACAAAGAAATAAGAAGATAAAAGCACGTATATAGAAATCCAATTTTCAGAGAAAGTGCAATAGTAGTTAATGCGCTTAAAAAACTAAGTTGGTTTTTTTAAGCTTTTGTTTTTCATTTTTTTGTATTTGTATTTGTATTTGTTTAGTTTTTACGGAAAGCTTTCAATTGTAAATGTCAACAATAGAAATAAAAGTTACATTCAAAAGCTTATTTTTCTTATGGTTAAGGTAACAATATCGAAAGAATGCGAAATAAGATGGCAAAGCTGATGATAGTTTGTGCAATGGTAAATAAATTCTAAAAAGGTTCAACAAGAGAAAAGCTTCGAATTCAGAAACTCTAAATACAGGCATTTAAATCGATACGGAAAGTTTTCTTTCCTCGCCTTTTTATAAATCTACTGTCCATCTTTATTTACATGGTAAAGGTGTAGCCTTTGGCTGATGCGAATTGGTTAGGCGTCCACTTGTGGGCGTCGTTTCCTACACAGGCGTCGCCTAAAACGGCATCGTCACGATACAGGCTGTTTGATAATTAGATTTTTTAAATGAATTAAATCAATTCTATGTTTTCTAACAAAAAAATATTTATTCAGATGCGTTAATACAATTGAAAAAATACTATTTCTAAGCATGGCTTAAATTTATTTGTATTTGAAAATATACGACCCACTTACCACGTTTTGACTTTGAAGTTAACCCTTTATGTAAATGCAGGTTTATTGAGATTTAGAGGTTCTAAAAATATCAAAACGTGACTTCAGTTTTGGGTTCGTATTGACAGTAAAATGATATTTTTGGTGGTAAATGGTGCTTGAAAGAACTAGTAAACATATATACATTTTAATCGTAAAATATACTTTCTTTTAAAATTTGGCTCGCATCTTCTGTATCAACAGATACATTTGTACATTATAATGAATATAATCAATTAATCTAAGATATATAATGTTTATAGTTAAGTTTAAAACCATATTGAAGATCCACATTTAGTCGGCATACTCTATTACTTGATCATTTATGTATACTGATATGGAATAAAGACAAAAAAGTTTACCTTACTTTGTTATTCATAGTTTATAGGAGTATATATATTCTTCTAAGTATCAATTACGATTAGTTAGTCTTTTGTACTTTTCTGCATACTTGTATTTTAATCGGTTTCTTCTATAAACAGACAAATATCTACCATACCTCAAAATTAATGTTAGAAAAAACTCTAAATACATCGACCTTATTATTCGAGAGCTGTATTTCCAAAGTGAATTTGTTCTTCTATTCCAAAATTTAAAAGAGAACATTTTGAACGAGTATTTTTCGTACAAAAAAAACATGTAGAACGTTTTTCAATATTTATTTTTGTTTTATTGTTTATTTTTTCTACTGATTTATTTGCTTTATTTTTCTTCTGTGCATAAAATACTTCTTCAAAATCTCCTTTAAATTTCATCATAGTGAATTCATAAAAACAGTACCCAAAATTTTCATTATAATTGTGTATTATCGAAATATGTCTTTAAAATTTCTGATGTTGTTATTGACGGAAAAATGTTTTCAAAACACAACCTGTACAGTTAAAGGAAGGTCCATATAACTTCACCCCCTTTATTACCCTTTATCAATGTGAACCGGCGGGCTGTTTAGAATGGCAGGTCGCCCTAAATTAAAAAAAGGTTTTTATTTTATTCATGGGCCAGGGGTATTTAATGACCCCGGCCGTGCGGAGTGAGTGTGTGGTGTATTTTGTTTTTTTTTTATTCTATTTTATTTTTTACAAAAGGTCTTCCCGCTTCAATTTGAATTATTATTCCGCATTGCACTGCCTTATTTATTTAAACAAAAATAAAAAAAAAACGCTCGAATCAAAGAGTTTTAATTAATTCGAGGCATTTTTTATGCAAATTTAAAACGTGATGGTAATTAGAGGGTACTGATTGTTCCAAAGCTTTCCCTTTTAAATTCATATTAACGTAATAACAATTAACGTAGGATTCTTTTTGCTCACCTTGTGTTAGACTATTTTTAATAAGACAACATTATGAAGGCAAGCTTAGACAACGTGCTAAAACATGGCTAGCTCGTCAGTTATAAAAACTGTAGAAAAGTATCAGATTTTTGATTATTTTTTGAAAAATAAAAATCCTGTTATATACGTTTAACTCTTTTTATTTTTCAACCAATTTTTCAACTCTATAGGCATCTAGTACTATATATTATATATTTCTATGAACCGATGATATTTGAATCTGTAATGTTCTGTGATGTAAGATTCAGAGGCAAACGACGATGTGTTTTGTCTATGGTGATCATTTTTAACTTTGACGCAGTGTTTAAAATGGGAATTATGTCGAACAAATAATTTGCATTCAATCCTCTTAAATAATCTTATGTATAGTTTCTTATTGCATATTCCATACACAATTGAATATTACGATGTACCTTTTTACTTGAAATTATCTAAACAGTAAGTAATTTAATGTGTTAGGTGTGACATTAAATGCATATAATTACTTATTTAAAAGTGCTATATGAGAAAAGCGTATACATTTTCAATTATACTTTATAAATAAAGTTCATCTTGGGCACATTAAAAATATAAAAAAATAAACTATGAAAATTCTCTTGTCTTAGATAATTATTACTGTGTATCACTTAAACAGTTGCGGTCATTGTGATAACATATTCTAGATAATAATGAAATGTGTTTTAAATCTATATAGATCACATGGATTGATGGCGAAGGCAATGTGATGACGCAAGATCTTCGATATACCGCTGAGTTACTGCAGGACGGCAAGAAGGTCACCGCAAGATCATTCCTGAAGCTTAAGCCCAAGAGGAAGCATCACAATAAGACACTAACTTGCCAAGCTCAGAATACTGCTGACAGAGCTTACAGGGCGGTCACGGTGCACTTAGAGGTAAGCTTTTACATCATTTTAATTTATTTGCAAAATGCATATTTTTTTAGAAAAAATTGTCTACAATTTGAATGGATAGGCTCGATTTTCAGTCAATTAATTATCGACTGTTCATTTTACAGTATTTTAAACATTGTTGTTGTTTCGTTAATTATTAATTAATGGCAATCAATAAAGAATTGTATATATTAAACGATTTAGACTTGATTTTGTTAAGATAGCTTATTATTCTATCTTGAATTATTTTCACTCGAGCATTGTCATAGAATGAAAACTTTGCTCAAATTTCCCTTTGTTTATGTACATTTTTCCCCCCTGGAACGTGTTGTGAAAAGTGTTGGAAGATTAGACTGACACAATTGCCATTTTCTTTAAATTTAAAAGATCGAAAAATTTGATAAATACGAAAAAAGAAAACTAAAACATGGCGAATACACCATGGAATTTTTATAGATGCCGCATCGCCGGTATATATTTTTTCATTAAAGTTGCTAAATGAAAAAATATTGTGCAAGAAAAATATCACGTAAAATTTTACTTGGTGAAATTATTAAAAATAATAAATCAAATTTAAAAAAAAAACCATTATGTTCGCTCAAAAGTAAGCCATATGGAAGTTCACAATGAGGATATGTATCTTGACAGATTTATATCTCAAAAGAAAATATAAATAAAATGTTTTAAAAATTCTTAATCGACTACAAAATGATCCTACAAAAAGAAGATTGAGAAAAAGTAAAAGAGATTAAATCTTTTGAATATCAACAGCCGCTTTGTTGCTAACCTGCTTACCTCTTTTTATACACTTTCTATAAAAAACTCAAAATTTTACTCCGGTAAATACGGAATAAGTCTAAGTAATACATTACTTTATACATTATTAAAAATATTTTGTGTCCTTCACAGTAATGTAATAATGCAATATCTTTGAAATATATAGTAAAATATTCAAGTGATAAATCATTTGTAATATATTGAATTCAAAATTAATTCTTTCAAATACAAGAATGCACGTTATATATTTCAGATAATTTGATGAATTGGCAAACTCAACTTGTAGGATATTTCTACGAAGTATTAACAAATACATTAGGATAAATTATTGATTTAATCACAAATAGTTTCGTTTATAGTTATTAGTGTGGATCTTACTGTTTGTCATTGTACACTAGCATTTGAAACATATTATTCTGTAAAAAATACTCTTGTATAATTTATAAGATAAGTAAATTGTCAAATTTAAAAAAAAAAATTTAAAATAAAGACATTTATGAAATGGTTTGATTATATTAAATACATAATAGTTTGACAAACTCTTTAATTATGAAATATTTCTTGGAACTATTAAATATATTATTTTAAATATTTTAATGGTGTACAATTTATTATAATTATATTATAGTAAGTTTCCAACGCCGCTCTGTGGGTAGAAAGTGCCGTTGCCCAAAAAAATGGAACCATATTTTTACTAGTTTAAAACTAGTACATTTTTAAAACTGTCTAGTTCTCTTATAAGTATCTTATATTTTTTATAGTTTCCTCATTTTAATTATGCATTTACGTAGAAAATAATTTTTTTTAAGGATGCTCTCATCATTATTATATGGTCATGGTCACATGATATCATTGAAATAAAAATCTATCTATACCATAATTACGTAAATTAACTATACAATGTCTTAATATTAATTTCTGTGTTAGTACGAGCACTTCAATGTGTGGGCAGATGTCATGTGAGCACTTGTCATGCGTGCAATTGTCTATGTGTGCACTTGTCATGTGAGCACTTGTCATGTGCGCAGCTGTCATGCGTGCAGTTGTTTGGCTACCTCTTTTTGTGTATCTATATTAATCGAGCACTTCATGCAAAGCATCTTTCTGGCAAACAAAGCTTAAAGTTACAGCAATCAAATGTAAAACGAGAAAAATTTTAACATTAACAGAAGTTCAAAACAAAAAAAAATTGTAAAAAATCGATTCTTTTTTACCAACTCAATATGAGTAGTTAGAAATTTAAAAATAAAAAAACTGTTCAAAGTTATATGTGATTTTAATCGATTTAAATTGTAGTGAGATTTAAAATTCTTTTCATTAAACCAATTTAAAGAATGTGACGAATCGAATATACAATAAAATTGATAATAATTTCACCTTTTCTGTTATAATACAGATATTATGTTATACGTGGAGATAGACGACAGAATGGGGACAAGCAAGACGCGTCGTCTCATCGCCAGAGTGGGAAAACCGACTCGGGTATGGGGAAGTGGGACCATTTTGTAAATTACGTAGAAACAAAACATCTAAAACGATTTGAATAAATTATAAGCAGAAATGCGCGCGGGCTTTTTACGGGAACAAACGTATTTACATGTGACTCTAAGGTTCCCTAACCGTGGGACGTGTAATGACGTGTTACGCAATACAAATGGTTACGGGATATTGTTATAAATACCAGAGCGTTACAACTACCCACCGCATCTAAACAGATCTCGTGTAGGTGTATAGCGTGGTGTAACATAAGATTGTGACATTTCAAAGCTTTGCCAATATTCTAACAGCTATATCCCAGATTACCGTGTGCTGTATGTGGTTTACATTTTTCACATTATTATTGAACCCCTTTTCATTCAAGCACACCTTAAATTGTTTTACCTGAGACACAAATATTTCAAGAGAATTATTAAAACAAATCTTATTGTTAGTAATATATTAGAACATCTTAGAAATCTGTCAAACTGCTGTACGCTTTTAACAATATCCAGTTTTTTTTTTATTATAATTGATAAACAAGATAACTTGGAGTTGGCTTAGACGTGATAGACTTTTTAAATAGTTTTTAGTTGCAAAAAATTATGTATCATATAAAAATAGGTAGGTAAAATTAGATTGTGAATTTAAGGACCGAAAGAAATGAATTTAATACATTTATGAATTTATTTTCAAAATTTTATTCATGTTCTATCTAATGATATCTTGATGATAAACATGGGCAAAATAAATTGGTACTAATTTAGTGACAATAATTATCTAATATAAGTGATTATTTGTTTTTACAACAATTATAAAGAGATTACAATTTTAAAGACGTACACGCGTTAAAAAGTATCATCTTCCTTGTAAATAGTCTTATTTTATTATTTCATTTGTTTTCTTTGAGACTATATTTAAGAGAAAATACGAAAAATAATTTGCTAATTCTGTATAAATATAGCAAATGAACAAAATGGTTAAGATGCAGGGAGTGTCTCATGAAAAAAAAAGTTTAAGTGTCTTGTTTTTACGTAAAAGCTTTTATCGGAATGAGTTGTATCATTAATTGAGGCGTGTAACATCAAATATAACAAAATCCACTCGCGAAAAAAATCTGCCTGAAGTGGTGAAATGTGGACACTGAGGAGAATGTGATAAGTGGATTGGAAATTGAGACGAATTCTACGTCAACCGTCAGTAATGTACCCGTAAATTGAACAATAGTAAATAGGTATTTTAAATGTCTTAAAAGTATAATTCTATTGAGACCAAAAAATTTAGAAAAAATAAAACTTTAGCACAGTATATTATAAGATCGTAGGGTGAAATTAAATATGGGGGTAAAGGATGCTGTATACCTTTAATTGAAAATACCCATTCTATGAAAATGGTCATTTATTAAAAAGAGCATTTGTCTTATAAGAAGTATAACACAAATAAATAAAATGTTGTTTGTACGATAAATATACAAATAATAAATTGTTGAAAATAGTAGGTTTTACTGTTTGATAATATTCAAACAGATATAATTATGATAATAAGCGAAACATCATGTTATGGCATTATTAGGTTCGTTTGAAGTGAACAAATTTGTATAAAAAATATATTCTCTCGTGCTTATAAAACCTTTATACTAAAATCAAACTTTTTACTGCAGATTTCATCTTCATTGTTGTATATTAGTTTCTTACATATTATATTATATACTGTATTGTTTTCCCTAAAAAGGCAAAAAAATTATTTCAATAACTATTGACTGATATTATATAAAAATATTGCTAGGCTTAGAAGCTTTGTCGCGTTTCTTACTTATCATTGGATACGGATGATAGTAAATCTATTAAAAATATATTTATTTTTGTAATAGTTTCACACTCGTATTACAGTTATTATTCTACGTGTAAAATCAATTCAACTGTAGTATCTGGAGACAGGCCTAATTTATTTGAGAGGGACATTTTCGTTCAATTAAATAATTGCATTTGTACAATAAATTATCAATTACTCCATGGTTACTAATAAAATAGTTTTTTAATGACTTAAGAGTTTAGCATACAAATACGTCACTTATTTCCTTTACACGACTTTCTAATATATTTTATTGAGTTCTACGCTTTGAATATAATAAAATAGTAGAAGATAAGTGTTTTTTTACCAACAATGAAAACAACTACATTTGATTTTAATTAATTTGCTAATTTAATTAATAGTTAAAGAAAAGATTTTTTTATAGCAATACTCGATAATAATAAGCTTTTAATTAGAATATAGCTCGACTGCATGGCAACTTTGAAACATACCCACATTGAAAAATATTACACGTTCATTACGTCATGGTATTAATAATATGCATATGATATATGAATATATAGTAATTTTTGAAACAGATATTTAGTATTTTTCTGTATGTCATGCATGGAAACTTTAAAATACATAATATACTTACATTAAAGTGTTGTATATTCGTTAATGCGCATAATTAGTGTAAAGAAATAGCGAGTGATCAAAAATAAGTTGAGTATTTTTTTGATACAATTTGGATGTTCTTAGAAAAGTACTAATTATTACTTGCAATCATAATATTCTTAAATTAATTACACATTTCATCCGCATAATTTTTTCACGTGAAATTATATCAAAAAATATAAAATGCCTGTATACTATTTCGTATTGTTTCCGAGTAGATACAATAAAGAATAATCATAAATTCTGTTAAGAAAAAATAGTTCCTATAACAATAAAATATCGTACCTTTATCATTTTTGACCTAAGATCCAAAGCGTATAAATTTCGAAAATAACATCAGAAGAATAATGTATTTCAAATTTATTAGAATCATTATTTGAAAATGGCTACCTCTCCATTGGCAGTATCAATCATCTATTCGGTTTAAGATGTCGTATCTAAAAAAGAAAACATGGCCTTTACCAGGGAAGCAGTTAAGATATATAAAAGGGCTGCCTTTAAATCATTTATCTTTCTTTGTATTGAGATGTTATCTTGTATACGTCTTTACTGTAATGTTTAAATAAAAACGTGCTCGACTTGTATTTATTACGTACAATTTTTAGACTCCATTTTACATTGTGATTCTAAAAATTCTTTGTATCAAAGATAAAGATAAAATAAATGTTATTATTTATCTGTTCAATTTGCAGCTCATTTTCAATCCGTAAAACTATATTTAAAAACAGTTGAATAAAGTCAATTGATCTAAATTTTTTGTTATTATAAAACTTTAATAACCGAAAATGTAAAATTATGATTCAATATAATAAATCAACCTTGCTTTTCTTTCCGTTACATATCAAGTTTCTTACATCCGTTTTACGTATACCGTGATGTATCGATCATGATGCGCTATTTATATTCCCAGAAATTTCTTAGAAGCAACTTTCCATGATCTTTGTTGGTGTGCACTAGAGTGTGCATGATTGTAATTCTTACAAACCATGCCTTATTAATATCGATCCTTGTTGAGAAGAAATCTAGTTGCTAACCATAAGATTTCACAAATTTAAAAACAAATGTTCATGCATAATAAAACAAAGTTTACTTTAGTTTTCAGTATTCAATATATAATTAGAATATAACGTACGCAATTTTATGTCAGAGGTTGTGAGTTCAGATTGCATAGCTGCTAAATATTTTTAAATAATTTAAAGATACATAAGCGGATCCCCAATGCATCAAATAATTGGTTGACAACCAATGTTCTTGGAAAAATCTGCAAAAATAAATCCTCACTTTTGCAAAGATCCATATATTCCATTTTCTGGAATAGACACTTTCACATTGTAGTGATTCATATGTTCTACTCCAGGGTTGGATAATATATACACATAATAGTATACCTTTTATTAAATATTTTGACTAAAGTATTTTAATCGGTGAAATTAGATAAAACTTGGAAAAAATCTATAAAACACTGTATTTCTATTTGATTATATGGTGATAGGTTTTCATTGAGAGTTGATTCTAAAAAAGATGTTAGTTCTCGACTATATTAAGCAATACAATATCTTATCATTTGACAAATGTATTTTAAGATACCTGATATAAAATATCAGTGTGTATGTATACATGTAAGTTAAAATTGTTACAAATCAAACACAAGTCAAGTCATAAATTAGTTAATTAAAATATATTGGCCTTGGTAGGAAAAAATGGATCTAGTCAATAAATTCTTATCTACGTATTTTTTTAGTGTGCTCTTTAAGATTGATGTATAGTAAAAATCTTACGCATTTGATTTGTTGCGAAATTCTAATAAATATAATCGAATATAGTTCAAACTCTAAACTACTACCCTAAGCGATTGTATTAATTATATTGTCGACTGATATTATAATATAATTTATATCAACGTGAAAATAATTAATGAATTGTTTTTTCTTCATAAGATTTATTATATTTGCTGGTGTTTGTTTATAAAAAAACTGACCGTGGCTTACATTTCCCGAAGAGATAACAAATAGTGTTAAAATATTGAAATATTACAAATAGGTAGCCAAAATGTATGACCCCGAACCTTTTCTTTCGAAGACTGAAACGATGAATGTGTGTGACAGATGTACTTTTCAGATAACAATTGATAAATCACACCCCTTGTACACGTGTTCTGTTCAACCTTTTATGACCAAACAATAAATATATAAACTTTTTTGGTATAAAACATTTTTTTTTTCACAAAACATATAAAACAAGTATATTAAATATGGAACACTTATTAATTATTCATTAACACTTGGCCTGCGGAAGCCGTAATATTACGTTATTGTGTACTCCAGCGGTTATC
>JAGVSQ010002399.1:0-24848 GCA_022683975.1 Rhyacophila evoluta | reverse complement strand
CAAGACATGTGTGCGGGAAATTTTTAAGAGATGTGCGGCCGCACATGCGCACACCTTAGAGGGAACGTTGCTTATAAACACTAAAATCTTTCACTGCTATCAATTCAACTAATATTATGAAATTAACCAAATTGGATATGCCGATTTGTAAAAAAAATGGTCTTCTAATCCAAACCACGAACAAAATAAACTGAAAAGTTATTCCAAATCGCTAAGAATGTGTATACAATTACCACATGCGGCCACTCCCATTTCGGAATCAAGGGAACACTTGAGAACAAATTTGAACCAGTTGAACTGATTAGTGCGACATTTTATGTGTTTTTGTAAACAGCAATATAAATGATCTTTCGTTTCTTTACAAATTAAAATAATTATACTCGTAGTATGAGCATGAGGAAATTTTTCAATTCTGACGTCAACTCTTTTTTTTGTAATGTTTACGTATTTTTTCTTGCCTATAAATATATGATACGATTATTATGACTTCCACCTACCATTGACAAATCTATCTAGTATTTATGCCAAAAGAAAATATTAAAATTTTATTAAAAAAATAAAAGAATGACTTTGATAATAAGGCGCGCAAGTACGTACATTTCCGACTCCTCAAAGAGTTAATACATATAAACATAAATATTTAAAAGATTCATACATACTTGAATATTTACGCTGTCAAAATTGCCATAATACTTATACAATCCGGTCGAACCAGTTAGCATTTTAATCAGAAGCTCCCGAAAAATAAAAAAAATAAGGACCTCTTTACAACCAAGAGGTATTTGTGCATGCAAAAAACGATTTGCAAGAATCCTATTATTCAACATACAACAATGAATACAGGTATATTTCTCTGAATTTTGGGTTGCTGGGAATCAGAATCCTTGCAAAAATAATTCGAAAAGTTTTTGTGACGTTAATTCTTGTTTTTAAAAACGTTACAAATCTCAATTAGGAACTTTAATTCCAATTATTTAATATACTACATACTCTCTCTCCCTATCGATCTGTGCGAAATCGGTAAGAAGTATTTCTTTATCTACCACTTTGGTTTAATACATTGTTGTGTGGTTAAATTATTGTCTCAATTCACTGAATTAGGATTATTCATACGGTTTGTCGGCTTATCAGCAGTTATTTTAAAACATTATCTTATCGTGTGCGTCTTCAAGATATACTATGTAAATTGGCGCTAATAGATCAACATGGCACACAAAGATAGGAGAATATTAACTTTAGCCAAAGTACTATAAGTTCAAATGATGCAAATAACTTTACAGACTAATTTTAATGATCAAATTGTTTGAAAGAAATGATTCTCGATACATTTTTGGGAATTTCGCGATATTATCGATGGATTGTCATCGTATAGAACAGGGTTTCCCAAACCTTTTCTGCAATGGAACACTCAGCTTATTTTTTCAGGTTGGGTAATTAATAACTAGTAAGAAGACCTTTAAATTTGTTACAGTGTATAAAAGCTTTCCAAATTGTCGCGGAACACCTAGTGAGGCTTTGCGGAACATCAGTGTTCCGCGGAACATAGTTTGGGAAACCCCGGTATAGACATTTAATTAATATGTGTCGGACGACGATGCGACATCTTTTAAGGATTTCTTGTCTTTTTCGAAGCCACATTTTGGTAGAATTACGACAGAATCTTCTTATTAAATACTGTAGCAGCATATTCTTTTATGTTTGCTTGTAAAATAATCAATTTTGCTGATTTGGTCGTATGATCTTTAAGATATAAAGTATCTTTTGCTGTCACTAAGTTATTTGTGTTTCGTTTTCAGATTAGCGAAACCAAAACGATGAAGACCGTGGGGCTGTTTTTGCTGGCAGTGTTAGCACTGTCCACAGGAGCCGCACCTCCACTGCTATGTCCACCGGAATGTTCCTGCTCCACCACAAATGAAGGTCTCCACAAAGCTGTCTGCTCTTCCACAACCAATCTCTACAAGTTCTCTATGAGAAACAAGCACCACAACATTAACATTATTGACCTCTCCAACAGCGGTATTACCAAAATCAACGGAGATCTCGACAAGTTTACCGAAGTCGTCTCTATAGACCTGTCCTATAATAAAATTGATCAACTCGAAAAGTTATTGAAGAACTCAAAGAAGTTAGTACATTTGAATCTCACCCATAATGTGATGAAAACATTCAGTGCTTCTTCGATTCCGAGTAGTGTCAGTTCCTTAGATCTTTCTGGGAATTTGTTCACGGATGTTCCATTAGACTTAAACTTTCTTAAGGATCTTGAACACTTGGAAATGTTTGAAAATCCTTTGAGCTGCTCTTGCGAAAATTTGAAGAGACTCAATGGCCTCAGAAATAAAGGCGTTGCCATGGATAAAATTATGTGCTTCAACTTGTCCAATAAAGGTGGAGTATTTTGGGAGGAATTGGATATTTTTGATGTTTGTGCTGAGAAAAAGGACCTTGATCATACGAAAAGTTATGATTTACTAAATGACATGATGTTTGGAGATCAACCGGCAAATACTGAAATGCCCGCTGTCGGAAGTGATTTAGATCAAGGTCGAGTGTGGGAGTTAGAAAAAATGCAAAGTGACGATGATGCTAAAGAATTTATTGAAGTCTCCAATGAAAACCATTTTCAAGTTTCATCGACACCTGTGACAGATATTGATCTTATAGAAGGCTCAGGAGATGATGTAGTTTCAGAAGAGATCATCACTTCAAAACAAAGCGTCTCTCAATTTGCACAGCTAAAGGAAGACGATTACTCTGCTAGAAATACAACCGAGGAACCTGAAGGATCCGGAGATGATTTAGGTTCTGGCATAGACTTCAATTTGTTGTATGATGCTTCAAATGATTCTCAGTCGATAACACCCGATACGTATATTGATGAAGTGTATGATGAAGGCAGCGGAGATGACATGGATAATATCACTACCAGTACGGAAACTTATATAACAGGATTATTGTATCCATTTTTCAATAACGAATATACTGATAACTCTACAACTCTAGAACCATTCATAATTCCAGATAAGCCTACAGTTTTTCAAGGAGAAATTGATTGGGATGCGCCAGCTGAAGAGCCAACAACCAAAGCACCAGAGCCCGTTGAAGAGATTTTGACAAGCGTAAATATAGGTAAAGTGGAAAGTGGTCTCGTTGAATCATCTGATAATGATGTACTCAACGAAGAACTATTGGAAGAATCCAAAGAGCCGGCCAAGAGTTCTTTCGGTACATATGTTTGCATAGGAATACTAATTGTCCTTTTGGTAGGTCTCATCGGTTTGGCTACAATAAAAAGTCAAATGCGTAAAAAACGTAACCGTAGGCTTGAAAGGCAACAGAAGAAAGATATTGAAAAGGCTGGTAAAGAAATGGTTGATATGAACAAATCTCTATTGGGGAAACCCGTTGTTCCGCCTCAAGCAAAAAAAGCCAATGGTGGTTACGAACTTGTTCCTACTCATGACGGAAAAAAGAAAAATGAGAATGGCAATTTGGACAATAGAAAAAGTGTAGAAGAAAATATTCCAAAAATGAAAGCCGCTGAAGTAAATGCAGCACCTAATGGTAGTACTAATAAACCACACATTAATGTACCCCTTCAAGGTAAATACACTCCCGTTGAAGATCCTCCACTAGTCGGAATTATGCCACCAATGTCAGAACACGATGGTCCTTTAACAAATGGCAATCAATATCCAGAAATGAATCTATTACCACCACCGCATGAGGCTATGCCCGTATATCAGCCAGATTCCGGAAGAGTGCGAATAAAACTAACTGAAACCCCGAAACCGAAAACACCCGTTTTGGTGATAAGAAGCCGGTCGGATGCCGATGGAAAAATCATTACAACACCATCTTTGGACCAAAGTCCAACACGTAAAAGTGCAACTTGACTACAACCACAGTGAAGTTATTAAAAATAACTCAAGAGTTTCAAGTAA
Organism: Rhyacophila evoluta; assembly: GCA_022683975.1. Lineage (NCBI taxonomy): Eukaryota > Metazoa > Arthropoda > Insecta > Trichoptera > Rhyacophilidae > Rhyacophila > Rhyacophila evoluta. The sequence goes on along the minus strand of JAGVSQ010002399.1, from coordinate 20,901 downwards.
TGTTGTGTTGTTAAACGAGAGTTTAAATTGATGATTATAAAATTTGTGTGTAGAGCAAAATTCACAGAGACATTGATTCCTTTTTTTTAAGATTTAAAATTTCTGCCAAAGTGTTTGTAGTCCTTGGCATTGAACGTGCCTTAGTTTATATGATAGAAATGTTACAATTATGCGAAATAAATTCGATTATCTGTTTCCCATATAATTGATTTTATTCAGATTCATAAATATATTACAAAAGTATATTTTAATTGACATCTATTGCATCATATATATAGGTACTATTTATTGTAGAATTTAAACGGAACGCTGATGACTTACGACGATTGAACGCTTTTAATACGATTTTGAGAATGGTGCATTTTCTTATTTATGACTAATGTTTAAGTGAAATTATTACCATGCAAGGCTAAAGTGTCATTTATAATAACTAATGAATGAATATAAAACGTGGTTAAGAGCTCTTGGTACTTATATAAGTGAGTGAATGATGACGCTTGGTCTTTAACTGATTAAAATAAGAATTATTGTAAACATAGGAAAAACTATTTTTTATGAAGATTTTTGCAAATAGTTCCTCTTCTAGATTCAACAAATTGTGATATATTAAACTAATTTTAGTATTTTTCTTCATAAAATGTTATCAATAGTCAATTATCACTGATTTTTCCACACTCCAACAAAGGGTTTTTGATAATCATATCAAATATAAAACATATTTTTATAATATTTACATATAATATTTCGAATGAATTGTTATTTCTCTATGAATACAGCTTTTCCACAATATTTATAACACAGAGAAAAGAAATGTCATTTTTTTCTCTTATTATTCCAACATTAATACTAAGATAATTACTACTATATTATTGGTGTATATTTTTAGGAAAATAATAAATAATAAACATCATATGAAATAAAATATTTTTATAGAGATCCTCATGCTTTATATTAGGTACATATTATATTTTGTCAACATCGGCGATTTTCAACCTGTAAGCTATTTTATTTAAATAAAATAGTGTCATTTCGAGTCCTTAACAAAAAACAAAATAATCCTTTTAAACATCTCGATCTAGTATCCTCTTCTTTTTCAGTTAGTCACACTCAGCCTTTTTGTATCCATTTAGATACTATCCACCTATTTCTTTTTAATATAATCTAAAAATTTTGGTTTTTCATCATATTTACTTATCTTTTGTGTATTCTTTACAGTCTGGAGATGTCGAAAAACAAAATCTGTCTTAAATAATGGACCTAGATTAAACTCTGCAGATATAAATTAAAAAACTATGTATAAAAGCAATATTATTGAAGCATTATACAATTTTTGTTTATATTATTTCAATTCTTACTATTATATTTTATGTTTATAAATGACATAGTATATCTTGATAGTTAATTTTAGCGCCTTGGTGTGATGTAATGGTTGAAAATCGCTGGTCAATATGCTGCCATTTCATAATAAAAGTGCCATTTGCTGTTTCATTATAGAACTTAATATATGAAATAACTTACACTTTTCCTATAACATTAATAACATAATATGTTTTATTATTTTCAATTTCCGACCAATTTCCACAAAACTAATCCTTCCAGTAAGTAATATTATAATCCTTGTTTACAATAAAGAACTTACAAATATTCTTGTAAAATAGTGAAAAAAAAAACAGGTCATCATTCTGTCTTCCATTTTTACTAAAATTTCCCTTTCATTCTTATTTCTATCATGTTATATATACTTATGTTACCAAAAAGTAAGTAATTTATTTATTCTATAGACTCAGGGCGATATAAAGAATGTTCATTAATATGGCCACAGGATTTGTATGATATATAAAAAACATTCATTAAAATAATAATTATAAATTTGTACAAGTATTGTGGTAAATGTGTTGATAATTTAAGTTTAAAATAATTTATTTTTAATATTCTTCTCAAGGAAATTATCAATCCTAATTCCATTGTAAAATTAAACATTATGGAGCTGTTTCCCTTATTAGAATTTCCACTAGTCATCTGTTGCCTAAAATATTAGTCTCTGGAATAATAAATGGTTTACTTTGATGGTAACAATGTAGATTTTTCTTGTAATTAAATTTTCTCTATTTCGAATATAATTTTAAGTGAACCATCGAAGGATAGGTACAGAGGAAAAACTTTTAGAACTGAAATAATGCTAACGTACGAGTGAAATAATGTAACTGCTTGGAATTGAGTTCGAGTTGTAAATGATTTTTATAAGCCGCGCTTATATTTTAATGTTATTTTAATGAAATATATATATTTATATTTGCTAATTTGCTTTGTTATTTTAATCATTAAAAAGTAAAAATTCAACAATTAGGTGTATAATGTGTATTTTTTTTACCATAATTTAATGATTAAGCAACCATTTTCGTTTTGTTTTCATCAAGGATCTTATTTCCATTACTATTTATCTAATATTTTTTTGTTTGAGGTATCGAGTCGAACAATTTGAAATAATTATTTTAAAATTTTGATTCCTCTCTCGTCAATATACCTAAATATCTTTATATGGTTGTAAATAAAACAGCTTAGGTATAGTAATACTTATTTGTAAAATATAATCATAGGTCATTTTATGATTTAAAAAAATAAAAGTTTAATGAAGTTATGTAACTCCTGTGTTTTAATTACTTCTACCATCCTATCAAATCCTGGAGGTGATATATTGTACCCAAATGCTCCACGTAGGAAGTGAATATGGCAGAAGAAAATTATAATGTATTTAATATTGAAGAATTCTGTCATCTTGGAAAACAATAGAGTACTCTTCATAAGCTAAAATGCAAAATAATTGGTGGAACTGATAAAAATCCTGGAGTCACCAAATGTCATCTTGCAGCTAAATCTTCCACATAGAGCAGATATGGTCAACGATTAATAATACATTTTGAATACTCTAGACTAGAATATAGATTCACAAAATTGGCATTACCACCTCTCTGTGTGTACTGAAGCCTTTCAGGGAGGCGATAGTAGGTTCTGAGGCTTTTTTGGAGGGTGTTTAGTAGGTCTAAGAACTAGTGACTCCTTATATAAAAAATAAATAATTATACATTATGCAAGCTAAAAAAAATATAGGAACAAAGGGTGATGGGCAAAAAAAGATTGGGAGTCTATGCACTAAAGTAAGATTTTTATTCTAAAGGTCCCGAGCAAAAGTACAAAAGTAGTGGGATACAAAATAAGTGAACTATATTTCGACAAAGATATCGCAACCTACAAAATCGTATGAGAGCAACATTCTCAATCCCTGTTCATTTCGGTAAAAAATACATTAAAATGGTTTGAAACTGCGCTACTGCATACTGGTTACTGCCATCTATGAAGTCAGATCATATTGTCTTTATGCAATTGGACACCTATTGAACTCTTAGACCAAGCTTTGATGTAAGATTAAAAATTTGTCGGTAGATGTCGCTATAAATATTCTACGCGTACGTTAGCGTTTCCCAATTGTGGTAAATGAATAAGATCATAGTAGCCCATTTTATCTGATCTTGATATGAATCATCTTGCCATCTGGAGGTATATGGAGGATACATATCGACTCTGAAAAAGAAAAAAACGTAACCCTCATTTTTTTTTTAAATAACCCTTTTCGATAATCACAATATGTGAATACACGTTGTATCAAAAGCGTGTACGTTTATAGCTTCGAATTATTATCAAAATTTAGATTTTGATTTAAAAAAAAGGTGACTTTTTCGACCAAGAAAAACGAACTTACATCACATCAATTTTATTGCCTTTTCTTATTTAACTTATTTAACAAATATCATATTGGTTAAATGAAATACCAGTTTTAGTTTTCATGCACTCCAAGGTAGTGTCTAGTCAATATTTTGACGGGCCCAAAATCATTAAATATAATTTTTTGTATATAAAATTTGTTCTTCATGGGTTACATTGTTTTTCCCTTTGATAGTCCTTATATATATACAGAAAAAAATGAATTAAAGCCCGCGCTGATGACAGAAGTTTACGTAAAAAGCCATAAATTTTACAAAATTTTGTCAATCACCAATATCCAAAATTATAAGAGTCGTGGGAATTGGGATTTAATGTAAGTATCTAGTGGCATTCATGTTTGTTTTTATCATTTTATAATATCACACAATAACTTATATTACATTTAAATATTATACATTAAATTGATTGCCATATAATCGGAGTTAGTAGACAAAGATTAAACAGTAATAAGAAGAATAAAAAATCTGGATAGTTGAAATAAGAAGATTTGGAGAATTTTTCAAAATAGTTTGACTCCAATTACCCAATTGCAATGGGTGTATCTTAAATTTCATGAAAATTGACTTAATATAATAATATATTAATAAAACACATAAGGTACATTTTTATTCAGGATAATAATACAAAAAATAAAAGGGTATTTGACAGGTGTAGTGTAGTTTGAAAACACATAAGCGGTACTGATATATAATATAATAGAAATATATTTCTTCTCAATTATCTGGAATCTATTTATAACATAAATCAAGTATACAATTATAAGTCACTTTCATGCATTTGTCCATTTCTTATATTAATATGTCCGTCCGAACCGTTTATAAATCGCACACTAGACATGTCTGCCTCCACCGTAAGAGACGAGTCCGAAACTCTGGATCTTCTCTTTCTGCGGTTTCGTCGATTATCATCGGAATTTATTTCTTCAAGTATGTCTCCACTCGATCGCGTTCGTCGTCGTGATTTTTTCTTTTTCTTCGTTCCGTTCAGTCCAACGCCTGATAGAGAGTGGAAAGATCCGTCCAAGCGAGGCATCAGTAGCGCTTCCTCGTAACTTGGAGGTGATATCAAATCTCTAGGATCAGGAGCATTTCTTTGCGCTTCTTGTTCTCTTCGCATTCTTTCTTCTCTTGTCCTTTCCCTTGTTTCTGCGGCAGTTCTTTCTCTTTCTATTTGCGCTGCTCGCAATTTTGCATGGTTAACTCGACGAACCAATGAAATAACAATAAACACACCGAAAAATGAACAAAATATGACAAACAAAAACGATATGGCTCTTTTATTGTCTCCCAATGCAGATGGAGGGTTCCAAACGTGAAAACAAGCATCTAACCAACTTCTGTCAGATACGTTGTGAGGACTGTGGCACATTAAATTATCTTTGCTCCATATCTTGGGAGGGTCATTTGTTAAATAAGCGAAAAGGTCTTTCATGTCATTCTCAAAACAATCACAACGCCATGTGTTGTCTCTCATAGATATTTCAAGCAGTTTACGATTTCTGGAAAAATATGATACTTTCCAGGTATTTGTGAAACGATTTTCTGACAAATGAAGACTTCTCAAATCTGGAAGATTGAAAAATGTGCTATTATCCAGCGAACTTAAGCGGTTAAAACTTAAATCAAAAACTTGTAAACTGTCTGATTTCATATTGTTTGGAAGAGAGTTAATTAAATTTCTTGATAGATTTATAACAAGGATCGAAGGAAGACGGTCAAAAATATTTTTACCGAGTTCTTGAATTTCGCACACACTCAAGTCTAGATTTTGCAAAGAGTGAGAGTTGAAACTTCCTAAATAGGAAATATGATTTCTAGAAAGTATGAGAGTTGTCAAATTAGGAATATATGAAAATGTTTCCGGGTTCAATGATGGAATCAAATTGACAGACAAGTTCAATGCTTTTAAGCTTAGCATTTCTTGAAAAGAACTTTGGTGAACGTATTTGATTGAGTTCGACGAAAGATCAAGAGTTGACAATTTTGTATTATTTCGGAAATATCCAGATTCTAATGTTTGAATTATATTACTCCGAAGGTTTGCCACCTTCAAATTTGGCAAACCAGAAAGATCAACCCGATTCATATTACAGTATGATAAATCGATAGTATGCAGAGAAAGAGAGTTCAAAATACCAACATCACTGGAAATTTCTAACCTGGAATTATGCGACAGTATTAGATGTTTTAAAGCAGGTAAGTAATTGAAATCTTCTGACTCAATGGAGGTAAGCTCACAATGGCTTAGATCTAAATATTCTAATGTCGGTGATATGAGTCTTTGGATTTTCTTCAGAGGATTAGAACTCAAAACTAAACGCCTCAGGTTTTTCAAACCGCTAATTCCAGATCGTTGGCGGATTGAAGTTATACTACAGTTACTCAACTCTAAAGTCTGTAAAGATTTACTCACTAAATACTCTGTAGTTTCTAAATTTGAAAATTTCTCAAGACGGTTTCCGGAAAGAATTAACGTGTCTAGTTTTTCAGCTGGCAATAGTAAATGATTTGGATTGATGCTTGTCCAAGAATAAATTTGATTTATTGATAAATCCAGCTTCATTAGATTTGTCATGTTTGTTAAAATTGTCGGCGGAAGCATTTTAATATGATTTTTACTTAAGTCCAGTTTTTCTAAATATGTTACTGACGAAACTTCCGCAGGAAAGAAGTCAAAGTGGTTTTTTGATAGATCCAATATCTGCGTCTAAAAAAATAAAAAAAAAACTGAAAGATATTTTGCTGACTTTTGATAAACATATTAATTTTATTATTTTCTGTACACAGTTTTCTTTAATGTTAAAATATGTTACTAACTATCAACTATATACTAGTTGTAGTTTTCTTTTAGTGAAAACATCCAAACCTTAAATATAAATTATATACAATGTTGTAGTTCTGAAAAAAATCGGACGATATTTTGTTTTTAAGCCCCCTTTTCTAAACAATCACTAAAGGCGAGTCGAGATAGAAGCGATCAAAGGCAGAATCCTAGCATTCGCTTGTTTTAGCGTCCGGTTATCCATACAAATCGGACCTAGGATTCGCTTGTAAGCCTTCGTTCGCTTCTGTCTGGATCCGGCCTAACTTGTCACCATTGTCAAATACATAATATACACTAAAGCAAAAAAAAACAAAACTTTTGTTGTTGGCAGTTTGATTAGATACTTCTATTAAATCTAAAAACAAAGAATGCGAGTCTGTAGATTTATCGGTCTTTCATTATAGATTCACTATTAGTGTTGTTTTTTCGTATTGGAGTAGGAGAGAAAGTTTGTTTCTAAAATATTTGTTAAATGTGCTTGAAAAATAAATCCATCTTGACACCATACTGCACTACTATAAATATATTTCATTATTTTAAGTATGTTTTATATTAGACAGTGACGTAGCTACATATTCAGCACCCTGGAGCAAGTAAAATCTTTACGCCCCCTATGGTCTCTCGATTTATAGCTCTAACGCTATTTTAAAAATGTTACTTATTTCCAGAAATTATGATTTGCCGTTTGTGTTTTATCTCTTACGCTTCCTTAAAAAAAATCTTTCTACCAACTTACGCTCGCCATGATTCATACGTCAGGAGCAGTTCACTCCGACTGCTCCTCGGTAGCTACGCCACTGATGTTAGATAATAAACTGTTGAACTAGATACAAATATCGCGATTATTTATATTGATAACTTAAGGTACTTTTTTCGCCTTTACCTAAATAAATTATGGTACAGCTTAACAAGGCCTATATAAATATTTACTATAAAACTGGCTTAATCATTCATGTTTCATTTTATTTCCATTTATTTTTTCGAGACGTACGTTAGTAATTAACCTCGTAATGTCACTTCCAACTACGCGAATAAAACACAGACGCAAAAGCTTAAGCAGCTAATACGTCCATGGATGCTAATCCTATACTGCGAGAATGTCAAAGAATGCGTTTAGAATGAAAAGAGTTACTCAACTCAGCTGTTCGATCTATCGGGCCATCCGATCTGGTTGCCACCAGAGCGAATTTGGCTCCTACAAGACAAACGCGATGATCTCATCACACAATTGCTTAATTTAATAAAACTCTTTAATTAGATGTACATATTAAAATGTATCACTTGAGTGCGTAGCAATCTAAATCTTGAGTGATTTAAATTGATTCCCGGGACATTCCAGTTGAATAAACTAGATCGCTTCTCAATTATATAGCTTAGTGATGCGTCTGAGTAAGACCAGGCGAGTGGATGAAGGCACAATTAATAATACATATTATATTAATAGTTAATAAAGTTAAATAAGTGTGTCAACTGTATTACCTGTGCATCTATTCCTTCAGGAAAAACGTCTAGTTGTCTGTTTGAGCAATCGGTGTTCAGCATCACTTCGGGGGTAAAATCGCACTCGCAGATCTGTGGACAAGGAAGGCCAGCAACTTTTCCAGATAATGCAAAATGAAGCAGACACCAGTTCGTCAGTAGCCAAAAAGCCTTACCAGTTGACCTCATCTTGAGCATAATGACTTCGAGGTCAGCAATACTGTAATAAATAAAGAAAAGATTTACATAAGAAATTGGAATTTATAGTATTTTATTTTCTACTATTCTTCCTTGGGTGAAAATATTTGGTGAACAATTAAAATAAATGGAAAAATCATTTTTAAACTACTGACACTGAAAACAAATAATTTTGCTTTTTAATATACATTCAGAAATATCATGCGAAATTCTGATTAATTATTGTTGACAGTTCGAATCACAAGCTGTATTTATTTGTTTACAAATTTGAGTGTCTTCAATGTAGTCTTCGTCGAGTGCAACTATTTGCTAATAAAAGGTACCACTGAATGGAGGCAGTTATTAATATATTTTGTAATTATTCAATTTCGTGTTAGTAATACTATTTTTTCTATATGTAATTCGACAAAAAATATAAGCAAACAAATTATTTCATGAAATTTGATTTTAATCTAACACAAACTATATAAAAACTCTCTGCGAAGACTTTTTTATTGATAATATCTATGAATCACTGATTCAAAGAGAGCAAAGGAATTTCTTTTTTATGATATGATTATTGTTGACGGACAAAAATCAATATTTCTCTGTGTACTTTCCTATTATCAGGGATAATTATTTAAAAAATAATGCCTTTATCATTATTGTTATAAAAATATACCTAACCTAATCTTTTTTAAAGACATTAGAGTCATTAAATAACTACCAGTACACCAATTTACATTTCGTATATTGAGCTGTTTTACACAATCAAAAAGAAAGATTAATTTAATGGTTATTTGACCCAGAATTCTATCTGGCAGTAAATTTTCTTGTAAAAATTATAATATTTCTTTTTCAGTACAAGGCAGAATGAAAATGTATTTTTTTTCCTTTTTTACAGTACGTCTTCTTAGTGACAAAAGGACTTATATTTAAATGTATACCTACCAGTTATATACGATTTGATAAGGATATCATGGTATTTAATTTGTTTTGAACGATATTTTTGTAGATACATAACAATAAGCTTACCCAATATGGACAAATGGCACGAACAGAATAAATAATCATCACTTTTATATTATTAATATGTTAAAAATTATCACCATTTAACAACTGTAATTTATTATAAATAAATCCATTGAAATGAAATAATTAATAGTTATTTGTCATTACAATACAACATGGCTGCTGATGTTTAGAAATGGATATGTAACATGAAACGCGTGCTACATTTTGGTTCTTTTAGTTGTAGTCTGAGCAACACTAAGCTAAAGTTGGATGACGAACGATTCCTTATCTCTTATCAGTGTTATCATTCTGTAAGCCGAATAGATAATGCTGTGGAAATGAGTCACGCCTTAACTTATGTGACAACACGTTTTGTGTGTTTTTTTGGCAATTGCAAACATATTTGTGTCATTCCCCACCATAAGTTCGATTGGATCACCTTTCACGTAAATATAAATTTCCTTAACGCATTTTCCATAAAATGAATTACATCTACTCAAAGATTTTTTCTATCTATTTCGGTGTTATCTAGCAATTATTATCTACCTATCTACTTTTCACATCATATCTATTTCATTGCTTTCACATTATACCTAGAAAGTATATACTCAAATTGTATATTTTGTATATACTTGTATATGCAAATTGTACATACCCGATCTAGTTTTATGACTTTTTTTAAAAATTAATTTTACGATTATTTATTAATTTATTAGACTCTACATTGGCGTACTTGAGTACTGTAACATGTATTCATTAGTTACTTTCGCTCGACCTTCGACTGAACCGATCATCTATAATTAATTGGTTTTAAAAAGTACATATAAACCTTTTGATATCTCGAAAATTCGCAATACAAAACGGAATATATTTTCAGTTTTACACAGAAAGATTGTGTATTTTTAATACAACATAAATACTAACATTCTGGTGCACTCGAATTAAGTTCTCTTGAGGTGATTTATGTAAGTTATATTTCTGAATACGTCTGTATATAATCGCTAAATACTACATACATAATGTATTCGGTGGAGATACGGGTTTCAGGTATGACTTGGAAGAATGGAAAAATACTGGCGGGTGATATAGATTCTTAAAGGCGGCATGTGATGTGTATATGTTCTAAGAGAGAGGTTATGGAAGAAGAAGAATACTTCCAAAAACATGTGTAGATATTGACGAAATAGTAGTGCTTATTATGCCGTAATAAAGTTTTGTTTTGAAGATCGCGTTCTGACTTTAACACGATTTGATTTCGCGAACAATTTAGTATAACAGTGACAAATATGGTATGAAATAATGAATTTTTATTATACGTAGTAGTTTTTTTAATACTTTGACTTGTGTGTATCTAATATTGACCATTCTTGCTGAATATTCAAGTGGGGAGGGTGACTTCCGGCGGAACGACTCGGAAAATGGTTTTAAAAGCAAATCTCTCGACTCTTCGTACAATTTATGGCGGCTTATAGAAGTCTCCAGCGAGACAAGCTGGCTTATTTTTCTCTACTGCCGGACGCTGGACAGATAATAGGCAAAATGGCACAGACTGGCTCAAAAATATTAAACCTACACATTCTACAATTTCATTAACGAAAACAAATTACATATTATTTTCACAAGAGTAGCAAAAATTTATATATTTATCACATCCCTGCCAAAAATGACGCATATAAAATTTCTAAAATATGTGCTCTCGAGAAGTAAAATGAGCCAACTGGCATTTTAGGAAAATATGAATTAATATTTTTGACTGGTGGTGCTTCATGAAAATTGATTTGAAATTCTAAATTATTTAAATGCTTCATGTTATTTTGTATGTTTTAAATTATCATAAAAATGAAGTGACCTAAGTAAATATACACTGGAATAGTATTTTTTATTTGAATGAATATGTATATTAAGTTACCTTAGTATAGTTCTGAGTGGAAACTTGTTGTAAATTAGTTTCACCATTTGTCACTTGGTTCACGTCACTTTTCATGGACTCATGACTTACTTTATCTTAAAAGATAATTTAAATGAGAATTATATTGTAGCCCAAAGCATTAAGATTCCAATTCTAATTTTTTTTAGAAATACAAAAATGGAGCTCCTGGACTTGAAACCGTAACTTTTACTCTAAAATTTTAATTTAAAATAAATAATTAATTTAAAATAAAAGCGTTTAATGACTTGGCCACCGAGGTTATAAATTTTCAAAACTCAAAAAATATTTAGTTCCAATAATTAGCATTATGTTTATTTCATACCCGTATTACAAATGAGGAGAATATTTCCAAAGTGAACTTATCTCACCATGCCAAAATGTAAAAAAGAAGATTTTGAACAAGTATTTTTTGTATAAAATAACCATTTAGCATACAAACACATAGAAAAAAGCGATTTCAAAACCATTGAAAATAAGCATAATAGTTGAAAAATATCACATGGTTATTTTATACAACAAATACTACTTGTTCAAAATGTTTTCTTTAAAATTTTGGCGTAGTGGAATATGTTCACTTTGAAAATATCCTCTCAAGTGTAACATATTTATTTATTGATCCATGTCTTGTATATATAACTGGGCATATTAAACAAAAAATATATTACTTTTACATGTATAAGCTATTATAATTATTTTGAGTAAAACTGTATCAACATCACTACCACCGTGCTGCGGCGAAAGAGATTAATCACAGATGTGTTTATTAAAATAATGAACGGTATAGTAATCGCTCTTTAATTATGATTCTAAAGTTTTGAAAAATTCTAGATATCAATTATATCATATTAATACAAGCCGCAGTTTGACCGTTCGCTTGAAAATTAAAATTGAAATTAAAAATTGAATAAAGTGTTTAATTATACTAATTAATATTTTACTTCGAAAACTTTGTCTTTTAGAAATAATAACTTCGTTTGAAATGGAGTCAATATTTTTGAGTCGTGATGTAGTTGGAAATCGGTAATAATTCAGAATCAGAGGTCAATAATATGGATACAAATAACTAGATAAATCCTCTATAAAGCATCAAAACGACCATATACCTTATACTTTCAATTCAATTTCCATATAAGTATATTAAGTATCATATATCCATTAGTACACGTAGACTTTATGAATTTATATCATTTATTATATATCTGTAATATTTATGATTCGTTATATTATGTATTTAATATAACGATTTCAAGCAAAAATGATTTTTCATTCAGAGTAAAACATATTAAACAAAAAAAAAACTGTATGGAAGTAATAATAATATATTTATAATGATTACTAGTTACGCATAGATGTTGCCATGAGAACAAATAGGTATTATAAATCAATCAAATACGAATAAAAAAAATTGAATTTCAATAATGAATAAAAATTTATATTTTTGATATTCGGCTGTTGCTATGACAATAAACGGTTATAAGAAAAAATAATAAAAAACGGATTAATAAATTCCAATTTCAAAAATGAAAAAAAGTTTACACTTTTGATACTGGGCTGTTACCATGACAATAAACAAGTATTAAAAAATAATTAAATACGAATTAATAAATTCGAATTTCAAAAATGAAATAAGTTTATATTTTTAATAAAAGGCTGTTGCCATGGAAATAAACAAGTAATAAAAAACAATCAAGTACGAATTAAAAAAAAATTCGAATTTCAAAAATTATTCAATAGTTTCGAATGAAACAAATCTCTCTAGTAACTGAGAGGCTAGCGCGTGCGCTTCGGAAGTTGGAGATTACGGTTTCGATTACCAGAGCTGCTGGAATAAAAAAATTCAAACATACAGGATTGGTTGCCCAATAAACTGATAAATTGAGTGACAACCAATTTTCACGAAAAAGTCTGCCGAAACAAGTCATGACGACATCCATATATTCTACCTTCAGAACAGGCATCTTCAGACTGTGTATATCCATATGCTCAACTGAAACAACAGTGGATTTAGTGGATAAATAAAAAAAATATATAAAACGAGGATTCAAAATTTGGTTATTAATATTGAAACACGTTTCGTTCTGATTTGATAAAAATAAATTGCGTTTATTAAAATAACGTTTAATTTAATGTTTTGAAACTCTGCACTGTAAAGAGCTGTTTATATCAAATTTATTATTCCATAACGACGTCTTTTGAGTTTTGCCAGGACTATAACCTGGTCTATTGAAATTCAATCCTGGATTATTTGGGTCTGCAAACGGAGAAATATCAAATCCTTTAATAGTATTACAGATCGCAGAATATTTGGCTGACCAGTCCACCCTGTTCGGCTCGACTATATTTTTCAGAAGTGGAAAACCTTTTTACCCAAAAACAAAGTAAAATAGTTTTTTTCACGCAGACTGGAAATGTATTGTAACATACTATTTCAGGAATAATGAAATAATAATGTAAACCCTGATGTAAATATGTATATTTGTATGTAGGTTTTTATGCAGTTATGGGGTTTGACTTCGTGGAATATCTATGAAAAGATATAAAGTTGAAAATCTGTTATTAGATTTCGTTAGTTTTGATTATAATAAATGGTAACTCTATAAATGTATACCAGTCGTGTATTGTCGGTTTTCAAAGCTCTAGCAGTTGTGGAAATCGAGCCCGCAACTTTTGGCTCCGAAGCACGCACGCTAAGCTCTCGGCTACTGGAGGAACAGATAATGCAGTACTATGCGCCAAATAAGTTAAAAAATTGCCAAGAGACTGTCTTCTCATTAAGCATATACATGTACTCCGTTTCTGAAGTACACATCTTTACACCGTGTAGATCTATATGTTGACACTTCGGGAGCGGGCATGGTAATATATTATATAGACACTTTCCTTGTAGCTTTGATAGCCGATTGCTATGTGTACACGGTGTAGTACCAAAGATCGCAGGTACGATTCTTAAAGCTATATTTTTTTAAATTCTATGAAACATGATTGATTATTCTGTTGTTCTTTTCAGAGATTTACTAACAACCAATTCTCGTAAAAACGTAGTACTTTTTTATAACGTGAGTATTTAGGACACGTTCATCACAGTGAAGATATATAAAATATAAAATATAATGTACTTTATATATATATACGTGTGAACAATGTCTTTATATAAACAAACATACACACTAACAGAAGAAGTGAATAATGTGGTTTAGATAGTTAGACGCAGTATTTGTAGAAGTGTCAGAACAATAAAAGGGAAACCTTAGAACACGTTTTCCTTTACACATATATCGACTCAAGAAGAGAATAACGACCCAACCCTCAGTTTTTCCAAAATTCTTTGCTTTACACAACACAATACACGTTCTATCAAAAGGATGTATGCTGTAAATGCTGAATTAGTATCTAAATTTAGCTTTGGAGATTAAACACAGATGGCCTGCTATTTTCGACCAGGAAAAAAGACTTCCACCAATTTTATTGGCTTTTCTGAAACAACTTATTAAGATTGCGTAAAAAACACCAGTTTTAATCTTCGTATACTTATGTTTATTTAATATTTCGACTTTGGTTCAAATTTTTTAAATCATCGTTTTTTGTGCCTGCACTAAAATTTTTTCTGTGTGGATTATTATTATAACTTTACACGATGGATATATAAATACCAGAACAAGAATAATACAATTTACAAGTTACTGGTTGATCATTCCTTGAGAGTATACAAATGGGTAAAACTAGAAAATACGACGTTAGCAAATTTTAGATTGACCTACGAGTTTTAAAGAATGATCCGAATAAGGGTCTTTTATTCTCTATAAACAAGGGGTCACTTTATATTATATTGGCTATATTTTAAAAGCAAGAAAAACAATATAGAAAATTTATTTGACAATTAAGACAAACATATCTATTTTTTATTTCTACTCTGAATGTATAACATATGCTATTATGAATGTATTACTCAAGCGGATAATTTGTCGACTAATCCACTGGCAATACGGTTTTTTAAATATTAAAATTAAATTAAAAAAAAACATGCAGCGCGTAATTTGAACCCGTAATCTTCGGCATCAAAGCGTGCGTGCTTACCCATCAGTAATACACAATAATTATTTTTTAAATCCGATATGTGTTGGTTTTTTTTCAATTATCGTTCGTACAGTTTCAATGTCCTATAAAATGTGAAGCGCTTTAAAATTCTTGGAAAGCATATCAAGAGAATGATGATAAATTATGTTATTCGTATTTTTTAACGTTTAATATAATAATTTGTATTTCTATTTTATTTAACTCAGCCGTTGAAGCAAAATAGATGCGAAAAAAATTCATGGGGAAATAGCTCGAAAGTAAATAATTTATAATTATACTCCTAATTGAATTAACTTGTATTTTGAAATCATCTTTACACAAAGACTTCGACGTTTATTTACTGAATAATTCGTATTTATAATAATTATATGAATGAGTTAAAAACAAAAACGATACTGTCCATATCAGAATCATTGAAATAAGTCACTAACAATTTTTTAATCATAAGCATATTGTTTTCTGCATTTATAACAGTTTATTTAATGTATGCAAGTATAAAAATAATTAATTAGAATGTAAAGATCGAATTTATTTAATTCTCGCGATATATCTATGGTGGACGGTGGCGTTTTTGTTTAGGGCGTATATATAGAATAATATGGTTTAAGCCCGTGAACCAACAGCAATTGGCATTTGTTGCTTATTTATAATGAAATACTTCAGGGCTCTGCTATTTAAAAAAATAAATATTATCATTAAATTAAAATCAACCTCAAATAATAAAGTTGATTTTGATACAAGATTAATGTTTATTTTTAATGTAAAAAGGAGGGTTTAAATAATTCAATGAAGGTATTACATCGATATATATTTGAATATAAATGATGGAGAATACGAAAGTTAAAACATACGGATAAATATTATTAAATCAATCGATATAATTGTATTCCTATTATAGATATTATTGTAACATTATAGAGGTATAAACAATGTGAATAATAAATAATTTACAACTTAAAGTGCTCTAAAGATAAGTCGTTGAATATAAGTAAAATGTATTCTATTCTGAAAGTACGATTTTGTTTTGAGTCTTTCTTTCGTACTTTTCCTTAAAGAGCTTTTCTTTTAAACATCGCCGAACGAAAGCTTGTGTGGTTAATACGTTTGTCAATATATTGCCATCAGTGCTTTAGTTTATTCCACTAATATCTTCTGTAGCCCATCAGTTTTCGCGATAACAGGAACGTACTGGAAATTATTCTTTCATTTAATTTAAGCATTTGGATATATTCTCATTATTCTTATTTTACATATTTATACTTACATAATGTCTTTATGGCAGTTGACAGGTTAACGTATGTGTTTAGGATCCAAAGATTGTGGGTTCAATTCCCACATCCGCTGAATAAAAAAAATCCAAATATGTAGAATTGGATGCCCAGCAAATATAAAAAAAATGTTGACAACCTTTCAATGTGAAAATAATCTATCTGGATTAGCCTTGATTACTGCAGTGATCCATATGTTCTATATTTGGAATTTGCAAATTTAAAATAGTCATACATTTAAATATCACAGGATTTGTTCGGTTATATGATTCTTACAATGAATTATTATTAATTTATTTCCTCACTTTCATATTTATATTTACTAACGGAATATGTACAATATTGAAAGATCTTTAAAATCTACAAATCTGCAGAATCTTCGGCACGTGTCAGGATTGTTGACAGTCCAGTGTGTAAATGTGGAAACGAGCATAAAGATATCAATCAGATTGTTTGGCAGTGTAATCTCTATGACACTCAAAGATTGAGCATATTAAAAAGTCTTTTAAGACCTAAGTTTCAACTGCCTCTTTTAATGAAAGTTTTGTTAGTCTCCACATATTGTTTCATATGTGCAGATTTTAATTTCTTTTAAAAAATGTGAACTTTGATTGAAAATTATGTATTCTCCTTTTTGTTAAAATGTATCAATTGTTTGGCTGAAATAAACCTTTTGTAAGGTCCCAGCTGGCTTAAATAAAAATGAAAAAATCTTTCAAAGTTTATTATGCGCATAAGTGGTAAAATAGTCTTAGTTTTATTTCTTCGGTCGGGCTCTCTTATTTATTTATTTCTTAATCAATCTAAATTTTCCATACAAATCATAAGCATATGAACTTTGCTATGAAAACGTGCGACATAGTTTGTCAGATAAGTTAATAACTTTCATTTTTTGAGGATATTTTCGGTAATTGATAATATTTGATATATCCAGGGCATAGTGAGAATAAAAACCATGCACACTAGAGTCTAGTGCACGTCAACCAATATTTTGGGAAGCTGTTTCTGAGATATATCTGTTGATTTAAATAAAAAATTACGCTTATTATACCACGGTATACACTTACATAACGTGGCAGCAAAAACAGTTGGTCATGTATCTATGTATATTTATATTTAGTTCTGTGTCTCATTTTTGTCATTATGATGTAGGTATCTGGAGTATGATACCATATTTTATATCTGAATGTCGGCTTTATTAAAATTATATTGAAAGATTTAATTTATTAATAATTATAATATGTTTTAAAACTCCAATTTACTTCTGTTCTGTAAGATATTGACGTACGTCGATAATATTAACCCCACCCACGGAGTTTCGCCCACGTCAACCCGCTGCTTATAACATCGGCACAGAGATGGCTCTGTCTGTCTCTATCCGCTCACATACTTCAAAATCCTTTTTATTTTAGGGGTGAAAAAACTCGTCATTTGGTTATATGAACATTATTTGCATATTTAAAATCATACCCTGCAAATAAGTGCTGACAATGTTGTAATAATATTACAATATATTATACAATTAATTTAGTCTACTTAATATTAAATCGATCTAATTCTTTACTACTCTACCCACTATACACAATTCATGTTTTGAGAAACACTTTTTGAATAGATGTATTTATTGCATGACAAAAAAAAAATGAAAAATAATAAATCATTATATTTTATTGTCTATGGTTTTTATATACCTTAATATAATTTTTGAAATATACTATAACAGTGACAAAAATGGGATGAAAATGACATCATATATCGTCTTGGCAATAAGTAATCGATTTGTTTCGTATTGAGAAAATTATATTATAAATCAACTTAAAAATGATAACTCATTATTTAAGAAAAAATGTTTAAAATCTAATTTAAAAAACCTAATTTCACTTAAGTGGAATATATCGACGCTCGTAAAAAATACTCTCAAGTCTTCCAATGTCATATGTATATAACTTCTACAGTTTCTTAAAAACACTACCATATAATTAAGGAGTCATTCCAAATTAAGTAACTTTTATTTGCATTAATCTATAATTGTTTATAATACTATGTTTCTCTGTATCAAAAACGTGCCAAACTGAATTGATAATTTATTTAACTTAATATAATGTTACAACTGTTTCTTACATCGTTTTGATTGTAAAAATATGAATAAAGCATCAGTTTTCTAAAAAATTGTTTGTCATATTGTTCACATCAGTGTTTGATTATTTGGCATATGCGAAATATGAAACAGTGTATGCTGCACAAATAAAATAAATGAACGTTTGCTTTTAATCAAATTTTTTGCGATATATTGGATTTAATGGAGTATGTCCCAACGTGATTTTTTAAATATACATCTCGATCTTTAATAACACTTCAAAAGCTTGATTTTTATAGTAAATATACAGCAGACTTTGAAAGCTTCTTGATAATTTAAGGTAAAACGCCATATTAAAATGCTTCGATACTTTTCACATCCCTAGAACCGATGGGTTTATTTGTGAGGGGATCTCTTTCGGATCGGCTGGTTTGCGCGACATATCAGCTATGACATGTCGCGAGTGGTTTTCTATACTTAAACTCCGCCAGAGTACCTAAGTATTATAAGTAACGCAAGAAGAAGAAGAAACACAAAATAAAAACAGGCTTACTGGTTTAAGACTTTCTCAAGGCGAAATACAGTGGATCTAATACCCACCAGTGTATTCAAGTAGAATATGTATGGATTTAAAAGGAAGTTTTTATGTTCGATTGTTCTTTTGGAGTTTCCGTATTTTTGTCAGTATTAAATAAACGTTAAAATAAATACCCAGTACATTTCCTAAATAATTGATATTTATAAAAATTTAGACAGCTTAAATTGATAAAAAAAATATTTAAACTAACTTTTTAGTTATACAGATATAATATTAAAATAACCCAAGACTATAACACAACGGTAATATCATAAAATATACTTCAACATTAGAACCAATCAAACTGATAGTTTACTAATTTATTATTTTAATTTTGTTTAATCAAGGGTTAACTATATCCACAATTATTATGTACTAAACAAAACAAAAAGAGTCGGCATCAAAAAAGCTAACAAGTCTTTACTTGTATATGATATTTTTAGAACAAACCATTAGGACTCTAGTTTTCTTAAATACTGTAGTATTTATTCCTTAAGTATTTACTATCGTGATAGAAAATGAAAGGATAATTATACCATAGATAATTCTGAAAGCGCTATGCGAATCTCGGCATAACGATTAAATGTTTTTGAATGATGAAAGTTTAGAAAATGAATGGTAAAATGTGCGGCTTATTACAAACAAAAGCTCCACGTAGAGATCAGGTACGGCTTACAAAGAAGAAGAACTGAATTGATAACTATGACGTAGTACTTATCGATATAATGTATATATGCGAGTTTGATTCCCACATCTGCTGGAAAAAATAGCAATGCAGGACTAGATGCTCATTGGATCGAGTAATATGCTCCACTTTCGTAGCGGACGTGGTAAAAATAAATATTAAATTAAAAAAGGCAATTCTTCGTTCATAATGTTATAGTAGTTTTATTCAGAAAACCAATATTGCCATATATTCAAGTACACGTTAAATTAATTCACGAGTTTCGTGACATTTAAAGTGAATAAGATCGCTTCGAGTGCCTTTGAAAGTTTCCGCAGGTGGTGTCGGAAGGCTTCTGAAATGAAAATCCGTTTGACGTTTTTGCAGGAGCGGAAAAGCTCTCGGAGATATTTCACTGAAATTAAAGATGGCACTTTCCAGAATGAAATTCTTTTCAGGGTAGTGCACCGCCAGCGACTTAAATGCATTTTGTTTCATTCAATTTATAGGTTTCGCGGAAAGCATTCAAGAGTCTCACTCGCTGAGCTTAGTTTGATAAGAAAATGCAAATTTAATATGTTTTTGTATGGAGAATATGCGAATATTTAATAAGCATGATAAAATTATGCAAATATTTTTTTTATAAACATCTCATTAATTAACACTAACTTCTTACCTATTATTAATTATTTGTTTGCTCTAAAACGATATTTCAATAAGAGTTTTTATTTTTATCGTAAATATAATTTTCTCCAATAGCCGGAGGTTAGTGTGCGCGCTTTGTATCTAGAAAATGTGGGTTAGATACTCACATTCAAAACATACATACAATCATAAACGCATGACTGAATACCCAATGGGTTGCGCAATTGCCTGGCAATTAATTTTCGTAAAAAATAATCTGTTAAGGCATTTTTCCACATAAATTGTATGTCTGTATGTATAAAAATGTATTTAAGTATGAATATATTAATATTTTAAACTGATGGAAATTGATTTTAAATTCTTAATTATTTAAAACTGGTAAACTTCCATATG
>JAGVSQ010002398.1:0-24854 GCA_022683975.1 Rhyacophila evoluta | reverse complement strand
AGAATTTAAAATCAATTTCCATCAAGCACCATCAGTCGAAAATATTAATAATATCCATAATATAAATCAGAAAATGCATGCTTGTGTATTTGTCACACGGTAAATATTAACGACATGAAATTTTCACATATCGTTTTTATTGCCATTTCTAGGCAGTTTTACTTTCAACTTTTAACATCATCACCAATGAATGATCAACAAAGGAATAGTAATATTGTCTACAGCCAAGTATTAAAATACATTTATAATAACAAGATGAACAAAATTAATTTAAATAAATAATAGGTTTACATCTATCCCATACAACGCCAGGTAATAAAGTTAGTATATTATAAAAAAAAAACAATTAAACAAAAATACGCCATGATAATGAAATTTCTGAAGAAAAATTTGATCTGTAGTTAGTTATAAATGTGCATATATTTGAAATAAGAGATTATAGATAGGTACATATAAAAAGAATACGATTTCTTTTGAGAATAATTGTATACTTGATACCCGAAGGCATTTCTTTGGGTATCATCCTTCAAATGTAAAAGAAATACACAATAATTATTTTGCCCACGGCATGAACTCGCCAAATATTTTCTTTGAGGATTTATCAAATTATTTAAATTACATATTACAACGTACTATTATAATCCACTGTGATCTATAATACGAATTCAAAGTTCTATTAGGTCTGATTGAATTATTTTACGAAAGCAATTTTAATTAGTGATATTAAGTTATTTTGCAGGATTGAGTTTTAAATTATATCCAGTATTTATTTTTGTGTTTATTTAAACAAATAGAAAATTAAAAGCTTGTTAGTTTTTGAATTACAATATTCTCAATGGTGTCTTTAATTTCATGAATTAATATAATTATGTTTCTTAGATATTTGAACTGAGTCAACTTCATCTTCAATCAAACTACTTCAAACATTAAACAATAAAATATAAATATTGTTAACCTTCCTATAGATAATTATTCGCAGTCAAAGTTTTCCTTAAATTATTCAGGCTGTATTATCTTTACACGGTTCAAACAATTTTCAGTTTAAAGTAAATTTCAGGAAAGCTCAGCCTATATTATTAATTAATAAAACATTACTTTAGAAGTGACAAAGTATTTCACACATGTATTCATTTGTAAATTATATTTTATTCAAAACCAGTACTTATATTTTATTTTATTTTTCTGAAATACTGATTGCCAGAACTTGATATTTTATGTTCTCTTCATAAAAATCCCCTATGCTTTTAATACTGTCATAACGAAATAAAAACATTGATCAATATCAACAGAAATATGTAATTATTTTGTATTAAATCCGGGACCGGCATATACATGTGTGTATCAAATGATGTTGGTATGTGTGTAACGGTTGCGTTCATCACTCATTTGAATGATATCATTATGTCTCAGACAGAAAGAGAAGGAGTATTCAAAGCGGTTAGATACAGTTATCAGTCAGTAAAGGATATATACCCGGACGTGTAGTCTTTTTTGTTTCTCTTTTATATTTGCAGTTTTTTTCACTTATTTTTTATTATTTGGCTTTTGATACATTGTACATTTTGGTCACTGATTATCCCAATTGATCTAGCCAATTTTACATAATTTTAATTCAAAACGTGTATTTTTACTGGACACTCGGTAGTAACGCCGTAGATTTTGAGACAGTAAGGCGAGAGTTTAATCAATCATTGTAATTGTGTATTACTGTATTTAACTAGTTCTACATAACTGACTTGTTTATTTTAGCCATTTTAACTTCTAAATTGCGATACTGAAATATATTTGACGAATAATTAATTTAAACGGTTTTTTACCCGCTTGGAATATATTATTCTTCCAAGTATGAAAATATTCATCCAAGAAAAGCGGCATAAAATTTTTCACAATATAAAGAATTTTCATTTTTTTACAAGAATTGATTATCAGCCGACCGCTATTAATTGGGCATCCGTATCTGCGTCTTTGGTTATTCATGCCGCTGTGGGATTCAAAACTGTAACTCAATGGCTCAATTTATTTGTGCGTTGAAAGTGAGATAAATATATTACTCAACTGTCTCTTTTGGAGTCACAATGTCAAGAAACCTATGAGGACTCTTGTAAATAAAATTATAAAGCAAACTATAGGTATAGCATAGTCCAATTCCTCACACCGTAGTGCTATAAAGGTGTCATTGTACAAGGAAAAATACTGAAAATGACATTCATTTTGTCGATTATGTATTCAGAGCGTTTTTTTAAATGTATTCCGAGAAATGCATTACGATGCAAACGAATTTGTGCAACGAATCGTTGATAAACAGTTTCCATTCTTATTTTAAAAATATGGAAATGAGCAATATATTTCTGGATGCATATAATTTGAATACATACAACTTTCATAATTTCAAGGATTTTTGATATCTTCCAGTCTCTCTTCAATGTCTCGTATAATTTTAAAATTGTTTCTCGAGAATAAATTTAAATATGGAACAGTCAATACAGATTTTTTTTGTTTTTTCTCATATACAGTATCTATTTTGATGTTTTTTTTTTTGTATTTGGAACAAAGTAGATAAATAACAGATTTGACAATACAACTGATCTATTCTGTGAAGGCCATGCTCAGGAACACTTATTCGCATGTTTTTTAAGTTTTCTATTGAGACGAGCTTAGTTCAAAATTTAACCGTGGACGACGTACATTGGGACATATTATATATTAAAGCTTCCAGTTATAGTCCCGTTACTACAGTACCGTGCAAAAAAACTGCTTTATTTGCAGCTTCTTATTTTTTTAACCCCACATACAGTTTTTCGCTTTGTTGATATTATCTGGCTGTTACGTACGGAGCTTACTTAGCAAAAAATTGAATCCACTTTTCAGAACTCGTCACTCTTACCATTGAACCTTGCTGCTTATGGATTTATCCATTAGACATGTTGACTAGTTGTTATTATATCCATTGCTTCTCCTAAATAATAAACTTCACGCCAAAGAACTTTACGCGAAGTTTAAGTTTACTTTTCACATAAAGTATTTAGACAGTCAATTAAATACACAATATTTATTAAAACTTGTGAATGGTAAAATTAAAAAATTACATTAATTTATGATAATTCAAGGTTAAATAATCTAGCGTCCGTATTGTGCAACTACCATGGATATGAAATACAATAGAAACAAAAATATCCATTATATTTTAAAAATAGATCTAAAAAATTTTCACGGCAATTTCAATATAGAAAAAAAAGAAAAAATCTCTTTCGTAATATGTAATATCATTGAAACTTTTTGGCAATTCACTAAGATGTCTATCCCATTAGGCATCACATATATTTTGGTCTACCAGTCACACACACCCATGTTTTGACTAATATTTGTTCCATACGAGTAATCTTATCACTTACGTTTTGAGAAAGGATTGCATTCTATCGACTTCCATGACTCCAAGACCTTCGCAAATATTCTCCCCATTCGACTAGACAGTTCTTTGACCAATAGACAGGTCGCTAACCCTAACAGATGTTACTCACTAAATGTTTAGGTGTCTGGAAGCATTCTCCTATGTTTCTTTACCTATCTAAGATAAATGTGCATAATTTGATTGTACTGTATTATAATGCTAGAAGTGCATATATTATGTCAAATACATATTTCAATTGTGCAGTTAAGGTGATTGTTTATTTCTCACCAACAACATTATGCGCATGAATCTAGTTATCTTATTAAATATATATATGTCAACAAGTTTTAACATATATATATTAGTAAGTAAGTAACCTTTTTTCTCAAATTATATCAAATGAAAAAACATTTTGAAGTAATTTCTAATTACAGCCAAAATGTTCAATATCTAACATATGCGTGTTTAGCATTAGGTCACAGATATTTATAATGGATATCCATTAAAAAATGAATTATAATAGATACTGTTTATTCTTTATTCTAATCACGTTGTATTAAAAATACAAACATACGGTGTAGGTTAATTACTGAATGCAATATCAAAAATGAAATATGTATACAATTTAGATACCTACGGAGATCACCAGAATTGAAGGAAACCGTACAATATTAGTATTTTAATATTTATAGTGTTTACTTGCGAATACGTTAAGGTTTAAATGTATATCTATTTTATAAAACATAAAATACATCTGTATGTCTGTCACAAAAATTTCTCCCATGCGGTAATTAGTAGCTACGTGACATTTGCACATGTCATTTTGATTGCTTTTTCTTAGTCAACTGTGTTACTTTAAATTATTGTCATCATCAATGAGGTCAACTAAGGGCTTAGCTAAGCATCGAACTAAAACAGAATAAATAAAAATAATACGAATAAAGAATGAGTTTGAATCCATCCTAAGCAAAGTAATAAAGAAAGTGCCTACATAAATATATTGAATTTGCAAACTTTGAAAGATACGCAATTTGTGCAACTGACAAAGGAAGTTTGCTTATAAGTTGCAATTCTTTGGCTAATAATATAATGATTAATAATAATTACATCAATGTCAAACAATTCTTAACGGGGGAAATGAAACATCCAAAACTTTTTTGGGATCTGGGAATGTACAATAAATATGTTAATTTAAAAAATAATCGGATTTTTTTCTAAAAACTATATCGAATAACAATAAAATTGTCTTGTCACAAGATTAATATTTTAGTTAGTTATTACAAGTACGCAATTCAGTTCATTCCAATAACATTCTGACATTTAAATTCCGTTTTTCTTGTATTATAGATGTTAGCTTTAAAATGATTACAGTATACCATCCATACCAGATTGCAGATAAGTTGAGTTGCTAGATTTATTTCACATGCTGAGAACATTGCACACACCATGACATGATTGAAAGCTGTTGTTATACCTAGGTACAGTGTCGTCTTTATTCGGATTCAAATATCAATTGACGTGAACGTGGACGTATATAATATGAAATGGTATAAAACTTTTTTGAAAAAACAATCAAACGTCCGTAACAAAATCCTTTAATCCGGAAGAATGTCTGATTTGAAAATTGTGATTTATGTTGCCGTTCGCTTTTACATAATTTATCATTACGAGCAGTGAATATTTATTTTGTGTATTGTCAGTGACATAACTTACGGTAATAAATATTATTATAACTCAAAAACATCTGCTAAAGCTTGCAAAAAAACATTAAGCGACTGTCAAATAACATAAGTCATAACGCATAAAATAATAAAAATTCACACAAGCTAAATTAAGTTTATTACGTAACAATGATAAATTTTGATGTTGACAATCCATGTATAGACAAATAGATATATTATTTACTTTGTAACGTTTATACCTCAAAGTATGTTTAAAAAAAATAATATTTCTCTTAAATGTCAACATTTAAATTTAAATCGAGATAATCAGATATTATAATTTAAATTTATTAATTTGAATTATCTGCTGTTTTTATTCAGCATAAATTTAATTTAATTTCTTACGGTACGAAGGCGTCAAGGAAATTTTATAATAAATTGAAAATTAAAATTTTTGTGAAGCCTGTCAGTCCACAAAAGAGACGGCAAGATGAATAAGAAAAATGGCTGAATTATGTAATTTTTATTTAAAAGATTTAATAATAAAAGTAACAAAAACTGTCTTCATATTCTTTATTTATAATTGCTTATTGAGTTAAACATGTGGACAACATACGACATGGATATCGCTTGGTACTTCTTTCGTTCTAATTACATAAATTTCTTTTCGGTATCAATTGTAACTAAATGTTCTTATAGCTAGATACATAGTTAAATTGTTATGCCGCTGTGGGATTTGAGCCCGCAACCCCTAGCATTGAAACGCGCGTGCTTGCAACTTAGTCATAGATGGCCCAACTGTTATTATCTATAAAAGTTAGATAAATATCTCACTCAACCATCTCTTTTGGAACCAAATTATCAATCAATAAACCTCTAAGAATTTTTGCATTTAAAATATATGTTTAAAGTTAGCTGTAGGTTTTCATCATGTGTTATGTTTTGCTAATTAGACACAGAATACAAGCAACAAACATATGTCACCTGACCTAAACCAAAAAGGCATACTTTCATATTTTCCTATAAAGCACGTATGTGTGTATTTGTTTTTGATTAAACACAGCTGTTGGGATACAGATGTTCCGTATGATGTTGAAGGTTGCTACAGCAATTTTAACCATGCAGATAGCAAAATTCACTTACGTAGTATCATCTCCCGTGTTGTGAATGCTAATGCATATAATTTTAATTTCTACTACAGCTAAATCGAGGGAGAATCTAATGTAATATTACATATAATTTCATATAAGTATGTCTTTTGTGGCCACACGACTGGAGAGATAGTTAAGGCAAATATCTCATCTTATGCATTTACGAGAATTTGAACCCGGTGCCAAGCGATCTACAATCGTACCAGCTCGGTACGCCGAGACGAAAAAATATACGACTCAAATATCGAAATATTAGTAAAAATAATTATAATATATACTATTGACTTGGACTATACAAGCTGTGTTAAATTAATCAATATCGTAACATACAAATATCTACTTGTATACCAATTCGCCTGCATTGACTAGCATTTACTTGGCTGAATGTATGATCTAAATTTAGCTTGAAAATGTCGTACGAAGACGATATAGGTTTAAAATTTTAGCCATAGAATCATAGATAGAAATCCACACGTTTATAATGATGTTGATGGTGTTTATTTTGTATGAGAAACAAAATATACAGATCATAGTGTTAATTTTATAGCTTACTTAGTTTTGTTAATACTTGTTTCGGTCGTAATACCATTATTTTGCATATAATTGAAATCGCTCTGTCTCACCATATAAAAATAAGCAGCTACGTATAAAAATGAACCAATATACTTTATCTACTTTTATTACCTGAGTTTACAAAACAATCTAATTAACATTTACAAATTTGCTTTGACATTGAAATATACTCGTAATATGCAAGTTATATTAGTCGTACTCCTATAAGAATAAAAATACAGCGAGAGAATACATACATTATTAATACTGATATATGCGTATAATATTTGTAAGACAATATGTAAGAACGTTATTTTTCATCGGTTGACAACTAATGTTTCACTTTTTCTCGTTATAGTAGGTACAAATTATTTTAAAGTTTAGTTGCATTGAGGGTTAACTGAAAAATCAAACATCCTGAAGCTAATTAACATGAAATAAGCAAATACCCTGATTTTTAACATTATTGAAAACCGTATAGTTTATCGATTTCTACAAACAAAAAAATACGACATCTTTCAATCGGATTGCACCTTTTTGTGTCTATCTATTTACTTTTTCTCCTGAAACCATTTCTAAAATCAGGAGATATATAAAAACATTCTCCACAGCACAAAAGTTACCTCACTTCTTTTATACTTTCAACTGTAGAGCTATTTGACTAACAAATGCCCACAACATCCACCAATCCCGTAATCTTTTCCAGTTCTAATTAAGCTTATACCAGAGATTTAAAGCTTAGAAGCGATCTTACATTACATATTCGATAATAGATTATTGGATGGAAATGTTACGAGAGTTTTAAAACTATAGAGACTAAGTTTATAACATTTTTTAAATTTAACACCACATTTTCATATTTTCTTTATTTGTTTTTAATAATGTAAGAAATAAGGAAAAAACTGCTAAGTGTTTGTCCGCTTTTATCTTTATTCATCAAACGATAGCGTTTCTTGAAAAATTAAAAATGCCGTTTTACATTATCCTTACCATATACACACCTTCAGTGTCGTCTTTGTATTTTTCGCAAGCCATAGGTCGACGATCTCAATTATTTAGAAAATTATAGGGGTGTGAGTTATGTGGATGTGAAAATATAGACGCAAGTATTTCATGTCATCCATTTTCTGACTTTTGTATCGCCTGTCTCGACAAAGTTTAGACATTGCTTGATGGAGCAGGCTTTGTCTGTCAACGTAAGCTGCGAGATGAGACAGTAGTATGAATGTTTCATTGAGGAATCACTCAACCACTTTTACTTGTTGACATCTATCTGTATATGCGTAATACTTTTAAAATAAACACGATATATTGAAACTCTTTAATTCCCCTTCCCTTGTGCATTTTGGCTTTCTCCATTTTTTAAACATCCTTAATTAAAACCTATTCGCTCTACATACGAGTAATACGTATTTCATAGTGTTTAGGATGCGTAATATCATAATCCAACGACCATTTTTTACCATTATCGCCCTGGAAATGAAGCATAGAGATATACACTAAGATTGGAAATCGATTATAAAAAAATCGAGTATCAACAAAACTGAACTCCGCCAAATTTCTGTGGTATTTTTAAAAACTTTACGCAGTTGTAGAATTCGAGCTCGCAACCCTTGTTACTGAAACGCGTATAGGTACTACTTGACCACCCGTAGAAGGAGGTTTATAAACAGATTAATTCAATATTTTTTTTAATTTTATGAAATAAAATATGTATTTCATTTTATATTTAGCACGTAGGCCACACTGAAAATTTTGCACTCAAAAATATTCGAATTTTGATTTTCTTTTTAACACAGAATTTTATTTATGGAATGCAGTAATTGAAAAAACGCTTGTCAATTATTTTTTTATGACTAGTCGAGATTCCCCTTTCGCCCTGGAAATTGATTTAACGCGAAAAGATTTTAGAGTAACGATTTTTTAAGTTATTTTTTTTCTTTAAAAATGTATTTGACGTTAAAGCACTACATTTGAGCGCTATAAGGCGTTTCGCGAAGGTCGTCCATCAACCTCAATCACGGAGAAAAGAGTAGTAACTATAATTATCAGGGGGTTGATTGACATATGACGAAATTTGTGGAAATTTATGGATTAACATTAGTCAAATTCAAAATATTTTGCGTGAACATTTAAAAGTCTGGAAGCTCTGTTGCCCATAGATTCCTCACGAACTAGCATCAGACCAGAAACGAACAACAATTAAATGTTAAAAAAAATATTGCTGAAGTTTGACCACAGCTATTCAAATGGTCTTTGTGATATCGTTACTGAAGACGACCATGGATTTATTGTTTGTATCTGGAAAAAAATAATAGTCCAGTGAATGGATCTTCGTAGGTGATAACAGACCGACAAAATTGTGACACGGTAAAAGCGTTGGCAAAAAATGATGTCTTTACTGTTACACTAGAAGAACAAAAAAACAGTCAATACTGAGTGGTACACAACCATTTGTCTGGCTAATGTTTTCGAAAAGTTCGCAAGCAACCGACTTGCCACACCGCGAACAAGACAAAGGCATTTTCGTGTTCTATAAAGCTGGAGCTCGTGATCCATCCCGCTAACAGTCCAGATCTTGCACCCGTGACTTCTATCTTTTCTCCAGAGGTTTTACATTTGCGGAGCCAAAAGACACAGTGATGGCGTTCAAACAGCAAGTCGAAAATATGCCCTCAGGTGAGTCGACATATTGATTTGAAAAATGGTTTGAGTGAATGAAGAAGTGATTGAAATATAGCGGAAATTATTTTGAAAAATAATACACACATTCGTTAGTTTTATTTATGAGCTACGAAAAACTATCAGTATGATCCACGCACATACATTTCTGTAGAAGTACGACGGTAGAGTTTGACGCGTTTCAATGTTTTCAGGCATCATACATCATACATATTTTAAATGTTGTCTATAATACGCCGTGTCAAATAATTAAAGGTAAAATAATCGGGACTACACAATATGGTATTTTTGGCAGAGATATTTCGTAAACACAACGAAATCGTGATCCGTAAGGAATTTGAAGAGAATTTAATTTGATTTTGTATTGATAACAAGGTCTTCATTCTCGTTTTAATAATTTAATTTACGTACAATATCCTTTGTAGGAAGGAAGCTTTGCGAGAAACGATGAAAACGTTTGTTGTGTATTGATTTACCATATAAATTTAGCGAACCTACTTTATATAATAATATGAGCAAATATTTAATGGGTATTCTGATACTCTCTTTCGTTAATTTTGTGTTATATTAATTTTAGAATATATTTCAATAGCTCATATCTTGATTACTAATGTAATTACATCTCACTATATTCTTACATTAACATGTAGCACTTGATAGATATCACGTCTTTTTTGAAAATATACAATCGTAAAACTTCTGAAGTTGTTTCACTATCATGATATCAGCAATCGTATCGTTTTTGTCTTTGTGGAATTTTCAAGTTATTTCCAAACAAACGATATCTATTATTTGATATCGTTTATATATTGTAGTATACATACAATTTGTGGATTACTTAAACATGATATATATTTTACGTATGTGATTATGCGAATTTTGTATAATTTTTACTACTAAGCTTCAGGCTTTAGATAAATATACCCATATACTTGCATGCCAAAAGGGCCTTAGTGACAAAACACTACTTTTCAGCAGAGCGAAAATAGTGCTTTTTTGAGAATAAGTGTCTTTATGTACAAGTTCTTTCTAAAAATTAAAGTTTTCTTTTTAATTTATTTTTATTTGACTTGAATTTTTTAGAGTAAAGATAGAAATAGATCTAAAAACCACCGGTTGGCTCAAAGAATGTGCAGGCCATGTTAAGATTCTCTTGAAGCATCCTCAATATATGGCCGAGTCAGGGCCATTGTTGCAGCTTCACTTTGTAAAGTGATAATTGGCTGCATGATCCGTTCTCTTGTCTTTCTATTACGAAAGAAATCATGCCACCGTATTTCCAAAATCCGCCTCAAACACCTATTATCAGAGCTTAGAATATAGTCGCTTTCGGTCTTTGTTGGTGCCATATTTCGCAAATCTAGAGCAGCTCTGACAGAATGCATGGATTGAACAAGCAGCATTTGGTTTTTTACCTTGTGCAGCTTTAAATGCCAGCCATTTCGCGTGGAATTTAAAGTTGATCCAGCCCAAGCCAACTCCCGAATGTGTGCCTCTCAGAATCTAAAACTCTCAACACTCTGGACACTTTATTTAGCAAAAATTTAATATAATAAAAGTCAAAAAATAATTTCTCAGTATTTTAAACTGAAAATACTGACATTTTGAAACTTAATTTAGGTACTCTTTCGATTATCTATAAAGAAAACCTTTTTGGCAGTCTATAGATAACATATGGTGAACTTTATGCCATATACAACTTAAAATCACTAACATGTCACTCACGCCCGTCTGGCTTGGATCAGTCGATATAAATAATACGTATATTATTATACTAGCTTTATTTTTCCTGGCTTTATCCGCGATAGATTTAAGCTCATTCTTTATTCAAATTCACTTCGTTCGTTCGCTTATTATAAATTTATTTCAATACTTAGCGATATACAATGTGTATAGTCTATCTATATTATACATATAACGGTAAATGTTTGGCTACGTGATAATGAAGCAAAACTTTCCAAGAATATTCATCTTAGACAGGAGAAGGTCGTGAGTTACTTTTCTCCCAAAAATTATAAGTCCTTCCCCATCCCAAAAGACCCTTCACGGTTTCGTCACACATGTAATATCAAGTTTTCCCGGGCAACGTCGGATGTCTCAGCTTGTTGTTGATAACACTGTTAATCTAGAAATAATAGTCAAAATGACATAAGTAAGTTACACTACGCTTCTGTTCATAGTTAAGGAGGAGTACTTATGAAATGCAGAAACAGACATAAATTTTCTGTTTTATAATATATATATATATATTGTATAAACTGAATATTTCGAAAAATAAAGCTCGGATTAAAAGATATGAAATAGACGGAGGTGTATACTTTCCTAAAAGTTTAAAAGTTCTAACTGTGTTGTAATTAAAATGTTCACTCCTATAAAGCGGAGATCTGAAAAAAGTCACGGGGACTCGCATTTTATTAATTATCTTTTCAATTTATCTTAACACTTTTTTATGTTAAACCAATTCAAATATTAAACTTAGTTACAAATAAAAATATAACATTGAAAAACAAATTAAAAATATACACCGGCTAATCTTCACAAAATAGGTGGCAGAACACCTTAGCGGCATGTTTATAAGTATATTTAAAAAAATGTGTTTATACAAAAAAGTTTTAAAAACAGTGTTGATAATTAATGAACAAATCAGTGAGTGAATATTTTCCTAGTCGGTTTCAGTCAAATACAGCCTACACCCTTGTCTAGAATTTGGCGCGTCATCTTCTGGCACTTAAAAGCACGCGTGCAATCTGATAAGGAAAATCACGTGGCAAGCTCGAATTGGTCAGCCTATCTTGTGGGATTTTGCCTCTCTTCTTTAACCTTCAACCTTACCGTTAGAAACACACTGTTTGATAATTGGGGTCATTATCCAGTACATACACTGGAGCTAGTAAAAATTAAGGAGATTTTATTTAATTTAGTTATTTGTTAATCAATTACTTACCGAATCATTCGTAGATTATAAAGCTCGGTCACGTAATTGTAGCTTATTCGCGATAAGAAATTATGAAAGCTCGCGCAAAATGACAGGGTTTTACGAGCTTCGTTAAGATAGACTTTTTTGTTATTTTCTTTCAAAGGAAAGACGTGGAAAATATTCATTGCAGCGTGGAAAGATTTTTCATTTCTAATGTAAATAAAGACGAGGTTGTTGTCAACAGTTCGGTTCATAAATAGTTAAATTCATGCGAATTTGAGTTTATGATACTATGTTGTCACTTAAGTTACACAAAATTTCAGTAATAAATTTTAGAGGAGATGCATTAACGGTAATTTTACTTTCAGCAAATTGCTCAGCTACCAAACAACGCGTGGTATCGTATATTGATAATTTACTATCCGCACGTATATTAATTTGATAAAGTTTCATGGTAAAATTACACATTTAGTCAAATGTGTTTACTCAGACAATAAATAACGATAATTAACGTGCTCGTGTTATTTTATCTATCGTAATCTAATCAAGATTTAGATAAGGGTTGATATTATCGAATATAAGTTTAAGCAGATATACAATCTGACATTGAGCATATGTGAGATTAAATATGATGAAAACAAAAGAAAAATAACAGATACAGGTGTACTATCTATGGAATAATAAACGTGCCATTAAATATTTTACCATATTAGATATCTGGATACCACGTGGGATCCCAAGGATTCTCTGTCATTCTCTGACTTGCCAGTCGTGTCTTTTATTATTCTTACTTTCCGTCATCACAGGTCATACCAGCATCCCTTAATTCTGCAGAATACTTTGTGACCTCATACGGCGATTATAATGATTTTTTTAATTGGATGAATATGTCTGTCTACTATTGGGTATATGAACAAAAATATTCATTTAGTAAAATGTGAAGGTACGTGTAGACGAATTCGACAATATAAAGTATTGATATATTTTACGAAACATCCTGCAATGACACGAATAATAGTTTGTTTGGATACGCTGAATGCAAAGAACGAGAAATATGTAAGAAGTATCAATGAACCAAAATCGGAAGGCGAGGGCAATAGTCGCGTAACTCTTCTTATTCTGGCGCGGGACCAATTCAGCAAGTTGACGCCACTTCTTACTGTATTTCCCTTGTTCAAGTAAACAAAGAAAACTATATCCGCTAGTATTAACAAAGAGATTTTCTTCTTTGTGACACTTGCCAAGTAATAAATCCACTCTAATGAAATTTGAACCCAAGTATTTAACTAATTTATATATAGTGTATATATTTCGTTGTTAAAATAAGCGTGCTGTAATTTTAACTCACGATGGTGGTAAAAAACCGATACTTACGCGTCTGAAGCCTAAAACATTAACAACGCTAAATTAAACGGCCCTGGATATTTTGAGATAGTAAACATATTTGTATTTTTTATTGCTGAAAAAATAACCTGCGATATTGGTCCTGGCTCGGCCACACTTTGCGGATATCTCATTATAGTCCTAATCTGACCTTTCTATTTTCAAGATGACCGATTTTTGGCATTCTGGAAGACCGTTAGACATAATATTATGTACAGAATGTATTCGGATGAGCTACAGGAGATGGGCGGACCCTAGATCCGTGAAGGTAGTATATGGAGTTCATTTGCTTAGAGAGTGGAAATAGAAGAAGAAAAAGAAGACAGTAAACATATTTCCGTGTCTATAGGGCAATAAAAGACTACTTGATATGGAAAAGAATATGTATAATCGTATTGAATTCTACAGGTTATACCAATTAACATATTGACAGAACTGAGCCAGAGACTTCATTGGTTATATGCACATGGCTTATGTGTATATGGTTGAAAATGACCAGCTCAGTAAACAACGCACGGTAATTCAGTTGGATATAGGAGAAGAGGAAGGTTAAGGATTCACTGGCTGGAAGGAATTATTAGTGTCATTTCCTCGGCGTGTCAAATTAAAAACAGCATCATTGGACAGCGACGAGTGGACGGAGCCATTTCTGGAAGTTAGGACCCACTCCGAATTGGATTTTAATGTTACAAATTGGTTGTTGTCTGAATGGGCGAAGTGATAAACGTACTTGCCTGTAATTCACTCGGCTTTAGAGATTGTTTTGGTCATGTAGTCATGTATATTCGATATATTTTTTAATTTTAAGCGGGTTTTTGACCACCCTTTATCTATAAAATCTATTTGTGATTTTTTCATATTTGTCATATCAGTATTTTCTACATTTGAAGAGGATATCGTTAAAAAAATATCAATATAAATTAAATTTGAAATCAAAACATTAATAAACTCTCTTAAATAGACCAATATATAAAAACTATTTTACTGTTGTACCTTGACTTACGAGTGTACCAAGTAACTAGATTTTTGAGATACGAGTTGTCTCTCGACCGAATATCTTTGATCACTTTGAGTCGCGAGGTAAAATTTTGGTTACGATCCAGCTTCAGATACACCACCGCTAGCTGTTTTAATGCCACGCACGAGTTAAATTGCGATTTCTTATCAACGTAATAGGAATCCATCAATTATGTATTTTGACTTCTATGGTATACAATTATATTTTACCATCTGTTGACGAATTAGTATTTTTTATTTTGCCTCGTGCCAATATCTATTTTTACAATTTTTATCGAGAACCCTTGCAAATTAAAGTGCGTATCAGCACTGTATACATCATACTTG
The DNA here is from genome assembly GCA_022683975.1 of Rhyacophila evoluta. Lineage (NCBI taxonomy): Eukaryota > Metazoa > Arthropoda > Insecta > Trichoptera > Rhyacophilidae > Rhyacophila > Rhyacophila evoluta. The sequence continues at coordinate 9,776 of JAGVSQ010002398.1, read as the reverse complement.
GTATTTTCCATATCCGATTTACTTTGTGCATAATATTATATATGTCTGTCTTCTAATGAATATTTATTATGGTGCATTTTCTCATTTATTTATTACCCAATGCAGTTTCACTTGCGTAAAATGCTTACAATTTTACCGATGAATAATCAGCGCCACGCCGAACTGATAACATTAAATACATTGTTTTACCATTAATACTATGTCCCGAACCCTGGTAGTCCAGAGCATACTATTTAATGTTCGTCGAGCGATTACCTATTTAAGTCATGTGTATGCGATGGTATAATACTTACCACCGATGTTCGATTTGGAACCTTTTAACATGACAAAACACACGGTGGATACACAATACATAACGAACGGTTAATTTTTGTTATTTGTGTCAGGAAAAATATATGAATTATTTTTTCGAGCTCAAATGCTTATTCATTGTTCTCTCGGTCAAATCGACGCAGCAGTCAATCGTGCTTTATTTGATATCACTGGCAATTTTTAGAGAAATATACAATTTCACATTGTTAAAATAGTTATTTCGTGGTTTTTATTATTATGGGTAAATATTTCCCGAAATCAGACTTTTATGTTTGAAAGGGGAAAAGTGAAATTTTACTTGAACAAATTTGCATACAAAAGAAGTTCTTCTATACAAATAGATATCTTCATGATCTATTTTTTTCACTTAATCTGATTATTTGTCATAAAAAAAAAATCAGGCGAAATCGTCTTGCTGTCAAAATCTAAAATGATATAAAGAAACATATTTAAAATGAATCAAAATGAAGAATAACAAAATATATTAAATAAAATATTTATTTTAATTGTGCTAATAAAATAATCGTTTTTGGTTAGTTACCTAGATTGCCAAGTAGGTAAACGCGCGCATTTCGCCATCGTTCACGGATCACGGGTTCAATCGGGTTCTTAATCAGGTTAAGATGTATTACGAATTTGAATATGTAGGACTGGGCGCTAAGCGGGTTTAGTGGTTGGTTGATAACTAATCCTCATGAAACACAGTCAAGATAACTCTTCAGATTCTGGAGATCCACGTTTCCGGTGGATATGGCTACAATTATTTTTTATAACAATGAATAATTGTATATTATCCTATCTCGTAGCCAAAGATAATGGTTTTGGTTACCGCAGATACTATATTTAAAAAAAAGACAACTATTTCTTGTGAAGAAACAGTCAATACATGTCGTTACATTGCGAAAATTTTTATACTCAACTCAGAGCGGAAATAGTAAAAAAAAAGCAGTCCCACGTGACCTATAACATATAACCCGACTTTTCGAAAATTAACGCCTAAAACGTTGCATCTAACAATTTGTCCTCAAGCGGATTCGGATCATTCATCCAGCAGAACTTCTTCATTGCTATTTACTGGCGTCAGACGTACCATACTTCTCGGGTTTTTATTTCTTCAGTGGTAATACGGTGTAGATAAACAAACAAAAACTATAATGTACATTCAGCTAAGTGATAATTGACATGTTTGTCAATTTAACGCTTTCGCGTTCAACGTTTGTCTTTGTTCTTCTCTCGAAAATAAGAAAGCTGCATTATCGTGTGACTATATGACATAGTTTGTCTATTTCTGTATCCCTTTTAATAATCACATGGCTAAGTTTTTCGTATGTGAAAGACACACTCTAAATAAACATTTAAGTAATATACTTTCAATTCACGGTATATTGATTTGACAATGTAAGCCTTCCGATTAATTAAACTCGCGATTTTATCCCTCGTTTAATTCATGTATTCATGAGTAAGCAAGCACTTACGCAAATTAGAAACAAATCTGTAAGATGTATTGTAAAGTAAAGGTTTTACAAATGAATACCGTTGTCACTGAATTCGATATAATTAATTATCAGTCAAAATATTATGGGTTCGGTATCTGTACAAATGCTGTTCATTCGGGCTTATGAGATGTAATGAAACGTCGATCAATTTCAAACCTTTTAAAATAATTATAATAAGATAATAATATATACGCAATAATAACTCGTGTAAAATTTATTTTTCTTTTAGGTATGGCTTATTAATAAAGTGTATGATAAATATTCATTATTTTAGGTTAAATGGAATGTATAGAATATTAGCATTTATCTGCAATAAAAAGTCTATAAACTAACCATGGAACCTATATATCGTCATTGGGCTGTTAAAACTTCAATGTGTTTGGTAAAAAAATGGTGAATTTGGTAAGAACGTTATTTTTGTATTTTCTGTTACTTCATATGAGACCGCATAATTTGATAAAGCCTACAATATTTTTTAAAGCAGCTAAATTAAAATATAATTAAAAATAGAAAAACAGCCAATGTAAAACGCATTTTTCACTCCCATTTACAATATAAATTTTGTCACATCAAAGGTTTCAGCAGCTGAATGACAATTTATTATTCATCGTTCCATAAACAACTTCTTTATATTCTGTATATATATTAATTGCTAATGTGAAACTTCGCACGTCTCGGTTGATCTATGATTTTATAATGTCTCAATTTTCAAGAATGTTTAGGAATAGCAGTGGTTAGAATATGGTTAGTAAATAATCGCAAAGTTGGTACATTTAACTTTCGATGTGAAGCCGACGGATTCCCCAGAAAGTGTATTTACTAAGATAGGCAAGTAAAATATATCGACAAAATCATAGTTTTCGTACTCCAAACGATTGTATTTTCAATGAGTATTTTTTTCGCTGTTGATATTTTTTAGCAGTCATATTGAGAAGTGTTAAGTAATACTCTACTATTACTGCGATTATTATTCTTTTTGTTGTTCTTATAATTTTTATTATCAGTGTCATACTTTTCCTGATGTCGTTTTAATCTGAAAATGGTTAATATTTGTAGTCAAACAACGCCAAAAAGTATGATATAATTTATAAATTATCATGAAATATTATATATACTATCCGATAATATTTGTCAATCTGTCTGGATAAATCGTGAATTGATTGTATTGTAATACATGTCATTCGAACTAGTAGCAAGAATTAACTAGTGTGATGATGATTAAAATACATACACGTCTAGGTGTATAGTAAGTGTTTGTTGTAAAGTTCATTAATTACTGTCAAAATGTGCTTGTCTAAGTCGTGATAAAACGGTCCCAACACCTGACCGCGGTCTGGTAAACACTTTTCAAGGGTTGATGACAAAACAGGGCCGAGACGGGGCTTCCCTGTGACCAGGAAGGACGGCACGTGGTGGGTGGAAGGCGCCGACGATGATAACTCCTGGAGTGAGCGGGGGCCGACTCTGCGCCGCCACTGGATTGCCCGCCACGCCGTCTCTGTGCGCCGATCGATATACCACCACCCGCCACAGATAGAGGCCTGCGCGGATACAATAATTGTCAAAGGATTTTATATTATTATCATCATTTTTGGTTTATTATCTCTCACAATAAGTCATTTAGTATTCAACCCGCACTTGTATGGCTACGTGCGATTATAGCACAAGGACTTCAACAATCCAATTTGAAGCCCTTACGTTTGATGCCGGCGATCTAAAAATAATTCAATTTATAAAACTTTGTCATGAGACAATTCGTATATTTATCGACAATTTAAGTAATTTGCGAGAAAAATATTTAGTAATCGATTATTTTTTATTTATTAGTATTTATTAAAGACTGGGTAGCTTGTGCAGTATTAGAAAAAGAGCTTGTCTGAACACATGCTATATACATAATAAACATTCCATGTTTTAACAATAATTGTTCACTACAAACGCTTACCGTTTTCTTTTATAGTGTGATTTACGTCCTGGCTAATTTTTTTAATTTGGGAACTCATTATTATGATATGTTTTTCATTAGTTATACGAATAAAATAAAATATTATACATCAGTGTATTCTCTTGACAAAAATTTCACATGCTTTCCATAGAAATTAATTTTAAAATAATTAATTAGATCTTCCTAAGAAATAATGATTGTATCTATGAAATTTCACTAAAAATTGTATTTGGGTAGCTTTGATATTGTATCGTAATTTTTACATTGACACAATCTCGCTAGGAAAATCTGATGCTAGATACATTTGATAATATTCATTACAACTTCGGTTCCGAGAAGAGCTACAGTTTTTCCGAAAGACTCTGTTACGTAAAAGCTACAAGGGCAACAAATAATTACAAACTATTAATGCTTGTTTTTTCTGTTTATCACAATTATGTGTATATTTAACACTTCATTTCTTAGTTGGGTTTTTTTAAAATAATATATTTCTGTTGACTAGCGGTACGTGATGGAAACTGATTTTAAATATATCTTATAAATACGTACATTTCCACAATTGGCATTTACGATTCCAATTGCAGCATTCTACAATACGTTTCTAGAGTTTAAGTGTTTCAACGACTAGTATTTTAATGACGAAAGCATCACAATCAAATTATTCGCCATTTTAAGTTATTCGTAAAGTTTTTTAAGTTGACACTTAAAACGGAGAGTGCCTAATTGAAAAATTTACTTTTACAGTAGTACATTTAGTTTTGGCATATCGTTGTAATTTATTCTTATTACTTGTAATTTATATATTTTATAGACATGTACTAACACAAATTTTAAAGTCACGAAAACACTTCTGAAACATACTCATCAACTGGTTGTTTAAACATTGCGCGAGGCAAGTTTAGTTCAAATGTTTGGTCAAAACTAGGTGGATCATATTAGTACAAATGTTGAATCATATTTGGCCACGTAATGTATTCCTTCTTAATTTAGAAAAAAAATATATAAATATCGAGAAATGTAATACTATAATCTACTCTAATTAAAAAATAATTGATTATTAAAATACTATCAGACACAACAAATGTTAGCGTAGGTGGATTCTACGAAAAACGGAAATGAAGAAATAACAAAAAAATGATTATAATGATTTTATTTTTTAGGTTTTTTATGTTATTGTTTAACGCTAGTACATGTTTATTTAATGACAATGTGAGATTAAGATGTGTATATATATGATATAATTTTTGCTCTAGTTATTAAATATGGAATACATTAATTTTATCAGTAACAATATTATTATTACGCGCAATATAAACATTTTTTTTAGTGAATCACAGTGTTCTGGTGCTATCGCGTAGAGCAATATCCTCCCGGCTGCGCCCCCTCGCGCGGCTCACATCCCTCCAGGACCTCCCGCGACCGCCGCGCAGTGCCCCCACCGGCAGCCATTCGACTCGCCGCCACTGTCCGCAGCAGTTGATAGCGGGCGATGTCACACCGCAGCAGCGAACCGCTCGCTCATCTCATATCGCCCGATATAAAACGGTACCGCATCAATCGGATGACACTGCCGAATTCACTGGAACACCTTGAACACCCTGTCAATCGAATGTGTTTTTATTCAAACTAATCGGGGAAGCTTTTCATTCATGACTTTCAATTTCAAAAGTTTGAGTGCATCAGATAATTTTCTCGCGGGTCAAATCAATACTACGTACTCTAAAAAGTTTTTTCTTTAAATTTTCTCAAAGTTAATTAACATGTCAATTTAATATTGTATGAAGTTGATAGTTTAATAATTAGATATTGAATTGTGTGGACTTCGGTATTCAATTTATGTTTTACTGCTCTGTTGCTAGCTGTGTCGATTGTTATTGTGATGATTTGTTAAAGTTTTGAGTGATTCATATATCATAAAATATGATATTTGTGATTTAGTGCGCGTTTTTATTCACTTCACAAAGAAAAGTAAGGTAAGTCGAATCATTTATAATACTTAAGTAATTAATTTTAAAAATATTTCAGTCTAACATTAAATTGTCTCACTCTCACGTTAAAAATGAATGTTTATCAAATACAATTCACAATAATAAAAAAGTTTCTAACAATTTGAATTGTTTAATATAATCTATAAGATAACTGGAACTAAGTTGCATCCACGTACATCAAATTAAAGATGCCATTGGCTTATATACAAAGAAAGTATTTCATAAACTTCATTTCTGGTTAAGTTACCAATATATTTTCACCTATATTTTCGAAAATTGTTAACAATTATTGTTTTAAAATAGCTACGATAGTGTAATAATGTACTAATCAAACAATTCGCTTATTTTTCCAGATTTTCATCTACAATCAATATCAAATGTGTATACTGCAGACGACGTGAGCAGAAAGATAAACATCTGAGATGTGTTGATCAAGTTTGATGAAAATTTGTGCATTGTCGAAAATGAACAAACAAGACAAATTAGAAAATAATAATCAGATTTTCCTACACGCAATTCCTACGTCAAACATTGTGGAGAACAGCAAACAATTCACTAAAGCTGTCTGGTTGTTTCATATATGAATAATCAAGGATATTCACGTAATATTGTGAATGTGGATTTGTGAATATCTATTGGATACAGATAACATGCATAAAAATAAATATCCATTTTTCAAGCACTCAATGTGAACTTTAAAAAAAAGGAACCACTTGAATAAAATATACTGCGTTTTTTTTAATAACATTTTGAGTCAACGTATTTATTGGAAAGAAGGGGAAATTACTGAAAGGGTGGTTACCCATCACATTCACATACCAGCTTTCTACCCATTTTCAGTAGGTATGTACCATTTTCATTTATTATGAATTGTTTTTGTTTCGCGTGCCGTTTTCCACGGCTGTTTTATCATTGTGCTGCGTGATAATACTATTCTTTTATTCCTTTACGTGTGCCGCTTTCGAGCACGGTCGGCAAAAATTTGGAAAATTCAAACTTTTACGATCTCTTTTACAGGAAAAATTTCAGTTCGTATCGACATAAAGCTTAAAAAGTTTCATCCGCTAGCTTTATATATTCACCGAAAATTCATCCAAACCAAAAACGTATTCACTTTCAAACGACGTATGGTTATTGTTTACCAGATTACATTCGTAACGCGTAGATATTGTAAATATAACATTACAGATATAATGTATGTTAATTTATAAATTGGAGTATAGTCTATTCAGGTTTATGTTCGATTCCTTTCATTCTCCACACACTTATATTAATATCTCTCGCCCTCGATTTGGTTAATACTCCTCTCTGCATCCTTCTGAATGCCGTACACCTATATTATCTGGAGGTGGACCAGAGATCGAGTATTAACAGAATGTATCTTTGCCAACCTTACAGAAAGCTAAAAATTATTCACATTCAACTATTTCACCTGCCCATTTTAATGGGCAATATATTTGGTGTAATGGGATGTAACTACTCAAAGTGGCGCATGTGTGCGTTTATAAACACATGCGTCACTTCTGAATTTATTTAAGCAATACAATATTTTCGAAGGAGTATGCTATTTATTTTATACTTTACTTAGAAAGAATAGTGGCTGATTTCGATAAGCAAAGATCTATTGGCTATATTTTTTACTAATGAAATATTTAAAATATATAATTGACATATATTTATTATTACAAATGACGTGTTACATATACGGTAAATGATTATCTCTTAGTAAGCCCTACATGGCGCCATAATTAACACATATCGTTTCACTTTTATTTAATGTTACAATATCCATTTATGCTTCTACACTAATACATATTTTATAATATATATTAATTCTTTTATTAATAACAATAACAAATATCGATCTGCGATATTATAAATTCAATTCAATAATTATTTCTAATAATGGCACTGAATTGTTTGGATAGGGTTTTGGAAAAGATTTATTTTTCTAAATACAATTTACCTAGTGATTTCAATTTATATTTTCATATATTTATTTGAAAATTTAGTCGAAGTCCAAAGTAAAAGGGATATCATTACCAAAGAGGCCAAATTATAATCGCAGTCGGGGGTACGTTTTTCTAATGCGAAAATGGCGAAGAGTGAAAAGCAATTACGATTTAAAATGAAATCCAATACTTTTGATATATTTATTATTTGTTGGAATTTTAAGTAAGTCGTTCATTACAAATTCCCAATAAATTCAAGTAGACCAAACATTATCGTATTACATTAAAAATAAAATAAATATAATATACATATTTCGTAATAAAGTCATAGTAACAGTTTTCAAAATGAAAAGATTATTTCATTTACAGTGTTTGTTGCGAAAAATACATACCTAAAACATAAAGATCGGATTGTCTCTCCTAGTGGCTGAGAAGTGCGTGGTTATAATCAGGAGTCTGCAGATTTGAATCCTAGGGCCGCAAAATTTTCGTTTAGAAATTGATTGATAAATTCGCCGTCAGCCAATTATCATAACCAAAAAATCTGTCAAAATAAGTCCCTACATTATTAAAATCCATATGCTCTACTTTCGGAGTGGGCGTGGTATAAAATATCACGTATTTTACAAGCTTCAACTACTCAGTTGACACCTTAAGACGAACTCGATTTTAAATTATAGTATTAACAAAATACATAGAAAAGTACTATTATTAATCTAACACAATTGCTTTTCGCCAACGATCAATAGTTTAATATTGTTAAACATATTTAATACGCATAGACTGTTATGTTAGTATGAACATATATATTGTATATATATGGAAAATGATCAGTAATTAATAACTAAATTGTCTTTTTGAAATTTATGAGTGCTTATTAAATGCAATTGTAAAAATAACTGTTGATTAAATCTTGAAATATCCTGACCTCAGACAGCTGGAACTCGATTGTCATATCATCTGGTTGAAATGTGATTCATAGTCACAGAGAGTGAATGCATTTTCTTTATTGTCATAATATGCGCATTATCGGTTATTATGCAGACAAGGCTGCCAACTTGAGAATTTCTTTTCACATGTCGTCAATAACAATAACTGATCGGAAGTATTTCGCCGTATATATTTATTAATAGTTAATTACTTAATTAGAATTAATAAACGTTTTTAGCACACGCTACTTTGATTGTTATATCACAATTGTGTTACCACAATTATTTTTAAATAACATTTATTTATTGACTGGTTTTTGATAGTTCGTATATAATTCATATTATGATATTACAGTATCAATTGTTATGAGTTTAATACCTAAGTATGTCAACGATTATCATACTATAATATGTATATTTTGTAATTATTTATTGAACTTGCTTATAGTTTCATAAAAAGGTATCATCTCTAGTCGGTGATCTAGTGCAGTGCTTCCCAATTACATTCATGTCACGGCCCCCTAAATCTGAAAGAATTAATTCCCGCCCCTCCCCCTAATTTTTTTTTTACGCTTGCCCTTACATCATGTACTCGGTGTATATAAATATGTTTTCATATGTGTTAATATTTGACAGACTTAAATCTATACATTCCCTCAATATGTTATATGGAAAAATATTCATAAATGAAAATTTGTACTTTGTACTGAATATTTTCGCGGCCCCCGCGAGAAGTCCTTCGGCTCCCATGGGGCCACGGCCCCCAATTTGGAAAGCACTGGTCTAGTGAACAGTTCGGTACAAGAGGACACCGATTTCAGTTCCGTATGTGGATAAATCAATATTACTTTTCGAATGAGTGTTTAAATACATGACGTTGTCTAGCATTTACTTTTGACGAAAGTATCCTCTAATAATAAATCTTTTCTCTACTGAGACCTTTATTTGGAGTTATGTATTTTTTTTTTACTTTTGCGTGTCCGAAATCGACTTTGAAAGTGGCGCGAAAAAAATATCTTTTATCATACTTGACATTCAATTATAATATATAGTTAAGTTTTTAGCTATACATTTTTTTTATATACCATGTTAGCTCCCAAAGTGGAGCATATGGATCCACACAGTGAGAAGAAATCCACTCCGAAAGTGGAGTA
>JAGVSQ010002397.1:11160-23784 GCA_022683975.1 Rhyacophila evoluta | reverse complement strand
ATTAATATTATTATTAATTAATTAAATATTGTCATTTTACTGTCACAGTATTTCCCACATTTGTTTTACTTCGATAACGTTTTGTTTCTTTTGATTTTAAAATCACTATTTTCACCTAAGGACCACGCGCATAAACTTCTGTTTCTTCCCCGTAGGTGCCGTTTCCTAGAATCCTCATCGCCTGTCAGTATTTTTGCGTTCTCAGAGGTCAAACCTGAGTCTTGTACCTCCGCTGAATATCTACCTTAGGTACATAGGTAGAATGTCGTTTACGACAAAACAATACCTAGTTTACCATACAACACAAGTTTTAATAAAAAAGTACTATTTTTAATAAAGATATAAAAATTTGTTACTACAGACATTTTGTTACTTTTTTTTATACCATTTTCGCTCCCAAAGTGGAGCATATGGATCCACACAGTGTGAAGATATCCAACTCCGAAAGTGGAGTATATGGATCTCGGCAATGTGAAGACGTCTTGACAGATTATTTTTCACAAGAATCGTTTGTCAGACAATTGCTCAACCCAATGGGCATCCGGTCCTGCATTTTTTTTTTTAAATCCGACCAGAAGGCGAATCGAACCCGCATTCCCCGGATTGTAAGGCACGCACGCTACCATCTACGCTAACCGGGGAGAGAGGTTTTGTTACTACTCCCGTGAAATTTGTGATGCGTGATATTCGACGTAACTTTGTTACGGGCGGTTTGTATTAGTTTATCAACTATCACTGTTTTTTCCACGTGTCACATCATTTCGGAAATGATTAATATTTTAAATTTACCTGCTGAGTGTAGATCTTCGTTTGCCTCATTTGCTGGATATTTTTAATTTCTGAAAAATGGTCCTCTATCTAACCCAAGCAAATCAGGTCTGTATTATTGAAGCGATGTACTAGCTCAATGTATTAAGTGCTTAGGTTACAAGTCATATTTGAAAATCAATCTGTAAATATATCGACTATGTTGAGGTACATGAATTCCGACCAACGAATAAATTTTATTGAATCCTACGACTGCTATTTTTTTTATGATAATGATATAATTCGATGTCCAATTGGTTGGGCAATTTGCTGAAAGTTAAAAATGTCAAAATCGTCATATTTCGCCGATCAGTAAACACTAAACTCTCTTGTACGGTGTTACATCCCCCAATTTTTGTTTTTGCTTAAATATAGTTACACCTGAAAATTTCAAAAGAAATTTTACACAGGCTCTAGATATCTCAAGTTATGAAAGCGGTGTCGTATCTAATGTGCGTATACGGGTTGGTATATTGTCTGATAGTGAATAATTTTTGTTAGAATGTCTTAAAAGTATTTTTTTTAATAAAATTTAAATACCGTAAAAAATATTGATTTTTTTATATATCCGTTGATTTCATGCAAGGAAACTTATCCATCATTTTTATTTTATTTTAGTATACTTTTTTACACGATTTTGCGTGGAACTTATCCACCATGTTAAAAGTTAGTCCGGTGATTTCTCGAGTGGATTCGTTAATCTGTCATCTTTGAGATATTCAATTGTCCTATTATAAAATTAATAATTACATGTTATTATCCTTAAGTCCCACCCTGGATGCGTATCCTTCAGTTAATATCCCACATTATTGCCAGGCCCATGCGCAAGGAGTGCGACAAAGAAGTCCGCAAAGCGCGAGAGAGACGCATCAACTTCATTCATAAACCTAGTCGCCATGATGTACCTACTTGCTGTCGGTTGTAAAAGTTTGCCCGGATCATGACACTTGAACATAATCTCGATGTATAAAATCCGTCTCCCTCTCGCACGCGGATTATTTTAATCTTTCATACGCGACAAAACGAGACGCCAGCTTCCATTCATAAAGCCGCACTGATCCCATATTATTATTATTTGTAGAAGTTCGCTGAGATCGCCCGGAATCGTATGTCTCTTTTTGTCTCGTTAATCTGTGTATTGATTGACCGAGCGAGATGAACGAGACCCACATTCGAAACGTATTTTGGTCCCAGAGCTAATATGACCCCTCATTCTGAAATTTTATAAGTATAGTACTATATCTTCATTATTAGTGGTTTTAAAATTAAGAACGTATTTAAATATTTTAAACCGAATCGGAATGTTACAAATCTTTCGACATATTTTAGACTTACACATAAGCATCCTTATTTTCATTGTAATAGGATAACAAATTTTAAATATTATATAAAAAAAAAACAGGTTAATTCTATACATATATGTATGGATGTTTGTTATATTTCAAAATGCTTGTTTTTTTGTAGACACATAAAATAGATATTGGCTTCATTGAAAAATATACATCCGGTGGCTTTCTAATATAGAATTAATGTTATATATTCGTTAATAAATTATAGATAACACATTTTTATGAATGTTAAAATTGTTCGAACGTCAAATTGAAGAGATAAACAATTTCTAAAATATTTTTGTAACAAATAAGACAGATCTATTTGCTCCATGAATTTATACGTATTCACCCCATGTTTCATAATTATATAGAAACATATTTTTTAATCCACTAACTACTACTATTTCGTGTCTCTTATCCCCACACGTATAAATCTATTTCGATATGCTATAATTAACATGCAATGCTATTTATTGTGATTCACATTTGGATATTATCAGGCTTTATATAATTTTAATTATTGCAATGTATGAACAAGATATTAAAATTTTTATTTACTCTGTTATTATTGTTTTAAGTGAAAATCGTGTTGATATGATTTTATTTGCAATAGTAGATTTAATGTATAAAATTATTATCCTACTGGTTACTGTGTTTTGTCGATAGCTATTTCGGTTGCGACACCATCTGGTTGTCGTAAAAGTCTGTCGTAATGTATGGATTTATTTTTGTATTTAAAACGCTGTTGTAATATTCGCATATTCATTATTTCATGATGTAAGTGATGTAAGTGATGTGAAGATTATAATTTTAGTTTAAAAAATATTCGATTTTTGAATTTCCATTCGTTTTGTACCCATGGAGGGGTGTGACGTTGCGACCGGAAGCTCTTGGTTTGCTTTGCGCGACGATCAGTCCCGCGCAGCTCTGCGCAGGTGCGGTGGTGCGCGCGCAACTTCACTCCGTTCAATTAACCCGAGAAAAAACATCGAAATCAAGATCAACATCCACCAATGGATGCCGAATATATTACGCAAAAATCTATAACCGCGAAGTGATGTATTTATTTAAACGTCAGAATTTAAATTTCGAACGATTGCGTGAATCGAGTGAAACGAGACAATAAAAACAATAGTGCCAACTTCAAAAAGACTAGTTTTAAAATTGGAACGTTTTAAAATAATCGTGTGTGCAAAAAATTACACTTTTTTCTTAGTGCTAAATTCGAACATCAATATTTTAAATTTGAATTTCAAAGATTAAATTATTTGTGTTTTGACATTTAAATCAACGTAAATAAACCGAGTCAGTTCTATTTTCAAATAAGCCAATAAATATTACAATGATGTGACAATCAGGTGAATATATCGATATTTTTCAGGGGTGTATTTTCATTATAAAAAAATAAATATCGTGTTCCGAAATCTAATATGGGCTCGTTCGTACACTCAGCGCATTCATGTGCAACGACTGTTCTTTGTGTTGAATATTCTCAATACAATATGTCACCATTGTCGTATGTCATTATTATTTGAATGTATTACTTACGCAGATTAAAGTTATTTTTCTGCGGTCCCGAGAATTACTAATAACTAAGTATTATTGTGGTTATGATGACATTCGGAAGACCAACATGAGAGATAGTATTATATTTCTTTTACTGTATTCACGTAGTCTATCATCATCATCAATCAATTTATGAACCTAACAAATTGAAACCCTCCACAAGCTTTAAAAAAAAATCCCGGCCATATTAGTTGTTTTGATTTTATATGTACATTCGGCTTTATAAACTTTTATACTATTGTATATTCGAATTCATTGTATCATTATCCGTTTAGACAAGTGTGTAAGTGAGGTATATACCATCCCTTATACGGCAACATTATGTTTGTTATAAATTGATAAATATTTTGATGTGTGTTATGATCCCCTTCCTATAGCAGTTCAGAGAATGATTACAGCTGATACTCTTAATAACCTACAATGTTATGTCATCGAATTCGTGATACACTTTGAATAGCATATCAAATCAAGATAACTTTAATAGAGAATTGGTTGTCAACCAGTTGTTCTATTTTTTCTATGCAGTAAACAGTAAATTTTACACTTATATATAGCATGTTTTCACCTTTAATTTACATTCACGGGGAATGTTTTTTTTGTATCCCCTGTAGCGTAGTTAGTATTCGTGTACTGAGTATCGTGCATGCCTAGCAATCCGGGGAATGCGGGCTTCATTCCCCATCTGTCGGATTTGGAGAATCAAACAATTCAGGATTGGATGCTCAATGGGTTGAGCAATTGTCTCACCAACAATTCTCGTTAAAAATATAATCTGTTGAGACGTTTTCACACTGCGAAGATCCCTTGAAAAATTACCTGTCAAGACCGTATACTCTGCTTTTGGAGTGGATATCTTCACACTGTGTATACCCATATGCTCCACTTTGTAGGCGAATATGGCACAATAAGAACAAAAGAAGTTTTATTATTGACTTAAACTGCATTAAAAATTTATATGCGTCACTTTCATCGGTTATCGAAATAAATATTTCCGTTTTAAATAAACGGCTGTGTATTTTATTTGTACAGTAAAATATGTTTGAAATGACGTATGCGTGCGTATACAGTAAATTACATGACTATACGGCTGCAATGCTTGGTATTCGTTTTCTCAATCTACTCCTCTCTCTTTGGCACCTTTTCGCAAGATTAAAATGTTTTTAAATCTCTTATTACTCCTTTAGTCGTCGAAGTTACCACTCAGACTTACAGACTCCTTAAAGGAAATGTAATATCCTTTTGAAAATGTCCCCAACCTTTCGGAGACGCTGAATCTTGATGAATACCCCGCTCACCATATATTATATTCATAGCTATAACGATGTGGTCAGATATCTGCATTACACATCCGACCAAATATTTCTTGATAAGTTTTGTCTGTATTACTTCGAAATTATGAAAGTCTATAGTGCTTATCATCTTCGTCCCTAACCCGAATACTAGCATCAACCTTTTCAGTTATTTCTGTATAGGACTTACAATTTACATTGTATATATTTAAAATACTCATGGAAATGATGATGATAATATTTTAATGAATATTTCGGCAGTCAAATAAAGACGTTCTATATAATAATTTGTCTTCCGAGAGGTTGTCCTGCGCGTTTCGTAGACGGAGATTGCGGGTATGATTCCCTCAACTTATGGATTCAAAATCATCCAAAGATGCAAGACTAAATGCCTAATGAGTCGGCGGTGTCAGCCAACAACTAATTCTCGTGAAAACATTGTCAGTGCATGTTTTTAAAAGCTAGAACTTTACAAGTATATGCTATACGTTCGAAGCAGACAGTGTGAAAAAAATATATGATTTCTGAGTGATGCCTGACATCTTTCAATCGAATGTCTGTAAAAACATGTCTTCACAACGTGTGCATTCATACACTCCATATAATTCTACAGCGAAGATGTAATCACGTAGAAATAATATAAATTTCACAAAAGCAATACTGTCTGGCACATCCTTGATAGAGAGGTTTATACAAAGAATGGCTATATTATGAAATATATAATAATCAATTAATCTAATAATGCTTAAAGGAATATCTACCTAATTACGTTTATAGATTTAAATTGCTATTAATTACACGTTTGTTTTTTTACTGCTCGCTTCCTTCCGACGAACAAACGCATCGATAGGTGTTCGTAGAACTTATATTACGAGCAACAGTTGGTTGTTAAACTAATTCTCTCTTGAGGTATATTTAGTTTTATGGGATCCAACAGGTAGCTGGGTATTCTTCCGCGTAACTCTCCGCAATTGCGGTCTTTTGTCTATGGATCCATTTTTGTTATTGAATTGCATTTGCGATAGTCATTTCAATTAGGGGTGCCACTTGTTTATCGATGATCCCTTACCGGGATTTATATTTATTAAAAAAAAATATTGCTAATTTTTATACTCTTAAAATATTGCGGCACATTTTTTCTATGCATTTATAATATTTTAATAAGTGTATAGCAACCGTATTTTAAGCTTTGAAAACAGACCCCTGCAGATGGTTCTGGTGATACGGTGGTATGACTTCATTCTAAACGAGGGTATTACACAACATACCATGCAGCCACTGATTACTGACAAAGTAAAGCTGCGACGCTGGACCTGGCTCGGCCACATATTGCGGATGCCTCAATATAGTCTTACCCTGACTTGCCTATTTTTTAGCCGATCGGTTTTCGGCGTCTTGGAAGACCGCCAAATATTATCTATAGAATGTATTCGGCGTAATTATGGGAGAGCTGGTATGATCTGAGAGGGTGGAAGAATACTGCGAGAGATAGGGATTGTTGGAGAAAGCATGTGTCATTCCCTTTGTAGAGTCTATGGGCACCAGATGGCGCTTTCTCTTTTCTCTCTCTCTTCTCCAAAACTCTTTTTCATCGTCCAATACTCTTGCGTCCTCCCTGGTCATGCCAGTATTCCGCAGATCCACCGAATACAGAGCTAGTGACCTTTTAAAATATTAAAATCCGGTTAGCTTGAAGAATAGGCAGGTCAGATTAAGAATCTCTTGGGTTATTCTCAACACCTGGCCGAACCAGATCTAGCTTTGTCACTTTACTATTTTCGGAAAGTGTGATTGCGTGGTTCACGTTGCTACCACCTCATTGGGTACCACGGGATACCACTGTATCCTTAGAATCCGACGAAAGCATCTCTTCTCAATTTCCAATATAAATTTTCTTTCGGTCTTTGCTAGGGCCGTATTTTGCAACCACAAAACAGCGATGTTAAAATACATACATCGAAATGATTTCGATTTAAAGTACCAAACTTTTTGTATCGAGCTGAAGGTTTTCATGAAATTACTATTAAAATAACATCTCTCGATTTACTCCAAGAAAATTATTTTTTACCCATTTTAATATGTTTATATTTTTAATTCTGATGTCTTTTATAATTTCAATATTAATTATATATTTTTTTTATTGTATTTCAAGGACTTGACAGATTTAGTATGCTTAGACAGAAGTTAGTGTGATTTTATTGTAATTTTGAGATAATTTTCATTCCACTAATATAAATATTATTGGTTTGACATCTTGACGTGCGAAATTTGTTTTCATATTTAAAATAATAAATGAATAAACGTCACAATCAAAACAATGCTGACATGAGAGTAATTTTCTCCCAACAGTGGCAACACTGGAAATATAAACAGCGCGGGCGAAACAGGAGCGAATAATAAATCATGCAGCTGACTTGTAGCGTTCCATTTTCAAAAATCATTATGATCTCGTATTGCAGAGATCGCCAACTGTTGTCGTTATGTCAATTATTTTATGACTCATCGTTTTAAGATAAACACACGATCGATTTCAGATTTAACATGACTACAATGTTATTTTAAGCAGGAAGTGAAGAATGATATATAATAGTGATAATTTAACATGTCTAGTAAATTTGATATTAAACGTTAAACTTACGCTTTTCAATAACTAACTAAACGTAGATCATTAGTATTGATGATACTTAAAACGATTTCCAATCTGATACATTTTTTTATTTCAAAAATTGTTGCTTGTGTCATCATATGATATAAGGACTATGTTTTTAAATTATGATTTTGGATTTTTACTTAGTATAACTCAATTTCACATATACAGTTAAGTTAACTTTATCCATAGCTATTTCAATAATGTCACCATTGTCAATTATTTCAGATTTTTTAGAATTGTCCCACTAAACTAAGACATCATCACATTTGAAGAGATCCATATGCTCCACTTTCGGAGTAGATATCTTCACACTGTGTCGATCCATGTGCGCTACTTTGGGAGCGATCGTGGTATATAAAAAATCAAGAATACTTTGAGACATGAAAAAGCATGATTTCTCTATATTTCTTATTTTGTAAAAATCTATCATGGCTGTTAACTGAAATTAGACGTAATATTGCAGACATATTCATTAACAATAACGATGCATCATTGTATATTATTATTTAGCAGTATTCACAAGTTTCAATAAATGAGTGTTTTAATAAACATGAATATCTCAAAAGCTGAATCCTTTTTAATCGATAACAATTGCATAAAAGTTTATAACTATATTTTTTTTTGAAAATTGTGAACGTACAATAAAATTTAACATTTGTTGTTAGATATATAATATAAAATTCTGCTCCGAATAGTTTGTTTTTATACGACACTAATTGCTAAGTACTATGTGGAATCATTCATCAATATTTTATCATTTGATTTTGTTCTAATTTTGAAAAAAAAATGTTTTCATTCAAATGTGTGCTGGAATATATTTTTGACTCGTTGGATAGTATGTCAATGGTTTGTGATCAGTATCAAAAGTCATAATACTCGTCCCAATATAACTATTCCTGTTTCATTCACAAGCGTTTTCTTTTCGTGGAAAACTAACTGCTCTGCGGTTATTTTAGTGCGAGTGTTATTATTTGTCTCTCTCATTCAGTTTATTTTGTAACAAAGAAACTGGCACTTTTTATTCACGAATTTCATCACTCGGCCGTGAAGTTCGCCGCGGAACATTTGAAAATGGAACCTTTTCATTACAAAAATAATTCCATAAATTTGCCAGTGCTAAAATATAAATCCCTAAACGTATTGGAATAATTTTGATAAATAAATTCCTTATAATTAAATGTATAAAAAAACAACGCCAGCTGTATAATATAATTAATACCATCGATTGTCTGTGGTTAAAGGATATCGATATTAAATGCTATAGAACTCAATAGAAATACTTGAAAATTGTATTGTAATGTATTGTTCTAACGATACAGGGGTAAGTTGTTATATTTGTATGAACTATTCATGAGCATTGCTGCGTCCAATAATTATCAAAACTTGTTTCCGTTTATACAGGATTAAAAAAAAACTTCTAAATCAGTATAACAGAACCTGTATTAATGAATCTATCCAAAATATCTATCGACTGTGGAAATAAAAAAGGACTTAACCCACATTGTATGATTTTGGGCAAAAGTCAAAACGTTCAATAACGCAAACTCAAAGTGCGCATAAACTAAAACTAATGTTTTATTTACTCTATCTGAAGTTAATTTAATAAGTTATTTAGAAAAACGAATGAAATTGGTGGAAGTTCTTTTTTCTGGTTGCAAATTTGACCGGCCACCTTTTTTTCAAATTCAAAAGCTAAATTTAGATACTAATTTGGCACTTTAACCTTACATCTTTTTGATAGAACGTGTATCAAGATGTATACTATAAGATAATTGAAAAAAACTACGTCCCTTTTCCTTTCTATAGTCGATACATATTTCCATAATATATATTTAAAGAATTGTCCTATTCAAGAGATTCATAAAAAATGGAAACAATACAATAACACAAATACTAATTCTTAGCTGTTATTACAATTACCAAAACGTTCGATCATTTTTATTATAAGATTTTATTTTTTCATGTGACCGATTACTTTATCGAGTTATGTCTGAATTTTTGGTGCTATATTCATTTTTTTTTTACCACCATGTCCGCTCGAGATGTAGAGCATATGGATATCACCGTGTAAAGATTACAACTCCAGAAATAGTTTGTATGGATCTTCATATTGTCAAGACTCATTTTGGCAGATTTTTTTCAAGAGAATTGGTCGCCTAACAACTACTCAGAATAGTGCATATTCAGTCCTGTATCTATTCAGTCGCGCAAGCTAGTCTCTCGTCTACCGGACATATAAATATAGAAATATAGATAATAATTATGATATGCTGCTATTTTAAAATTTATTAGAACGTTTCAATAACGAAGCTTAATTTACAATGATGTACCATTTTTAAATTAATTATATAATACTGTACAAGCTAGCAAAATTGTATGTCACTTCATATTAATAGCGTGCAATTATGATTTTTTACTCCTGATTATGACAGTGGTCACAATATTATAAATACACGTACGAAAAATAAATTTTGCCAACAGGATATTCATATTTATTCAGAGTTAGACGCGATGTTGTAAATCTCTGAAGATAATTTTTGAATCACATTTTTAGCATAATTTCATAAATCATTCCCGCCAAGAATTTATCGTTTAGCAAATTGTTAGAATGCTATATTTATTTATTTTTCATCTGCGTCGGACGCCATTCATTCGGCTAATTTCATGAAAGTTGTCCCGGACTTTCAGAAAGATAAATTTCACGATAATTATAACAGTGCTTCATTCATATATCGAATTCAGCAAATTAGTGTTATCATTTGAATTAGACATAATAATATTCTGACGCAATATCGAATCATTGTCGGAATCATATTTCAAAATTAAATAAAAACACTTAATTAATTTCAGTAATTTACTTGGTACATTTCCATTTTACAATCGCTGAATGTTACTAAATTGCATTATAAAATATTATCTCAGATAGCGTAGAGGTAAGCATGCTTGCCTAGCATCCTGGCAGAGCGGGCTCGATTTCCAATCTGTCAATTTTTTGAACTGCCCATCGGTTTGATCAATTGTCTGTCAACCATTTCCCGTGAAAAATAATCTGTCATCAGATGTCTTCTCATTACGTAGATCCATATAATCCACTTTTGGAGTGGACATCTTCACACTGAATAGATCCATATACTTCACTTTCGGAGCAGACTTTTTAATATATATTGTTTCTCAATTCGTTGATAGAGCAGGAGAGTGAGTACGCTTGTAAATTAAGACTGCGTGTAATATTACAATGCAACACATGGATGACATAAGGGTTCGTTAATTGGTTGACAAATAATGCTCGTAAAAACAAATTGTCAAGATTACTGGAGAACAGTATGCCTAACATGCGGACCGTAGATAAAATATGCCGCTTGTAGTCGATAGATATTTCGGTTATTAATTGTATAATGGATACAGTTTTATAGAATATTGAAAAGGTTGTCATAAATTACTAGAAACAATTTATTTATTAATTTATAAATGTCAAAATTTTGACAGAGGGGCAGTTAGTATTTGTAAAAAAAACTTACACAAAATATATAGTTAATATAAATTGTCTGTCTACCAATTTCGGAACTAATATCGCCGCTATACAAAGACAATAAAACGTTTACATATAGCGTCCTCATAAAATATATGAGATGTATTGATCGTAAATATATAAAAAGCTTGTATGTAATAATTTTATTTTCACCATGGTCATTATTTTGTCTTTCAAGGAAACAATCCTATTGTTCATTTGACAGTGAAGTGCCCAGTTTCCCTTGTTCTGTTCCTTCATGTAATAAAATAATTCCAGCGGCGTAGGTAGTATGATTTGTTCTATTTGACTAGGCCGCAACGCGACGTTCTCGGTTTTGTTTATTTAATTGCATTTTAATTGAGTGAGCGGCCAATAAAGGACTAGTGCGGGTGTTGGAGGTCGAAACAATTTAAATCCTCTCTTTAACACTTTCCGCACCGTCTCATCTTTTGAAAAACATTCACTCTGCGCTATCGACGACTGTTATACACTATTTCAAAGTTTTAACCTGTTGATATTCCGTTAGTTGAATAATCAACTTTGATTTATGATTCTACCCATAAAAAAATATCGATAGCTAATTTGACTATTAAAGTCTCATTATGAAATATAATATCTATCAACATTATCTATTATAGCAATCCCTCAAAGATCACATACGTCCAAAAAACTTAACTAACTTGTCAATTAATGAACATATAAGTTTACTTTTTTATATTATATTTTGGATGGCATGCTTCAACTTATCTATCTCGTATATTTTGGTTAAAGATTTTTCACATACTTACTTTCGCATACTTTTTCCGTTCCATTTTATCGATTGCCGTTTATTTATCTTAGGCGTAATTTACACTATGTATAGCAATACTTATATGTGTACGAATAGTCCCAGTAGTAATGATACCGGTAACGACTACTTATTGATATTTTTTAATACCTATAATATCAATATTTGTTTGTATACTTGAAAGTAACATTATTTATTTAGAATGGATATTTTACTTTTCGTACTTTTTATGTTGATTATAGTTCGAGAAAAATCTGTCCATTTAATGGTTTTTAAGTATTTCATTCCGTTAAACTATCTAACCACGTGAGTGATAATATATAAATTACTCATTTGTAATGGTGCGTTGACAGTTATTTTATTCGTTGTCAATAACTTGTTAATTTGAAAACAGTATCAAAAAGAGAAATAATCGTAGAATGCAA
This sequence comes from Rhyacophila evoluta, assembly GCA_022683975.1. Lineage (NCBI taxonomy): Eukaryota > Metazoa > Arthropoda > Insecta > Trichoptera > Rhyacophilidae > Rhyacophila > Rhyacophila evoluta. The sequence goes on along the minus strand of JAGVSQ010002397.1, from coordinate 11,418 downwards.
ATGGTATTCTACTATTTGCACTCAGCAACGTACTCATATATATATACGTGTTAAAAATACGATTTCTTTCACTGAAAATTACGACAAGTCTGTGCCAAATCGGTGCACTATCCTGATAAAATTATGGGCCAAGCGGCTAAAAATAAGTAAAAAAAACACTTGTAATTTTGTAGTTTTCTTGACAATTTTTCCGTGCTTACCACTATTGCGAGGAATATAATAGATTATTGAATTTATTTAAGAAAAATATAAAATTAA
>JAGVSQ010002397.1:0-11150 GCA_022683975.1 Rhyacophila evoluta | reverse complement strand
CTTAAAATAATGATCGAAAAGAAGTAATGAAATCGTACTCCTGTAATATAAATATGTAGATATAAACAATAGTTGTATTCTAAAGTTATACATTCCACATTAAAGTTCTAGAATATAAATTCTTCTACATATTGGTCGAATAGTTATAATAATACGTGTCTTTCCTGGCGAAATAATGTGTTTTGAATGAGAATTAAGTCTGGTAAGAGTTGGTATATTGTGCTAAAATTAATTTAATAGTGATTTTATTTGTAATTTTAGCTTTACGGTCATGTGTTTGTATTCAAGTCTACTGGGGTTTTTATTAAAGATAGACTGAACTTTGATATTTAGCATTTATACCATATGATTAACCCGAATTGTTGTCTTGTAATAATTATAATTAGTGGTATACGTGGTAATTATGATTACTGCACCTCAAGTATTTGCATTATTTCTGAATTTTATATATTTCAAAATATATATATTTTTTTATTTAGCTTAGTGTTGACTCTATTTATTGCATACCTATTATATAATACGAGTTTTTAATATTAATACGTTATGTTCAGACAGTTGAATATGTCAAAATAAACGGTGTACGCAGTGAATGTGTTAAGTGTGGCATGCCAGTACGACGTGGCAGCCAACGTGTTGATATTTCATTCGCGTTGTACGGTTTGTTTGACTTGACACGCATGGCCCCGGGGTCCCTGGGGTTAAACGGTAGAGATTTCTCTCCTCACTGTGTCTAATGGAAGTGAGGATGACGAAATTCGTTAACCCTTTGCTCTTTGACATCCCTGTCTGATTTTATGACCAATAAATTTAATAATTGAATAGAGGCTATCTCTTAAATTGTGTTATGGTAGATTTGTAACTTGATTCCATTGATTTATACATAAGATACCATCAATTAGGTGACTCATCGTTATAAAATTCTTTTCAACACGTTTAAATTGTCTTTTATGGTTCTGGCATATTATAAGCGGAAGATGAAGATAGTAATGACCGAGTACTTCCGTTCTTTATATGTTAAACCATCGTCTTTCTCTTCTTCCATATGAATCAACTGGATTCGGCTTGGCATCTCTATGAATCCTTATTTTCACCTGATACTCTTACATCATCAAACATATTGTACATATTATTTGTGCAGTATTTAAGAAGTGGCTGTATGATCTGTTTTCTTTTTGTCTCATTTCAAATGTAGTTACACCGCATTGGCAATATCCACCGCTAGCATATACTTTTCAAAGCTCAATATTCAGTCTCTCTGAGCTTTTTGTGTATCACTATTTATAAATGTAAAAAAATTGTAATTAAATTGAGTCCTAGACATTCTGCATTGAGTTTAAATGTGTTTTTCACATTTTAATAGTGAGGTTACATTGTAAATTGCGATGTTCCATTACGTGTGCCGCTAAGTAACTGGCATACATGCATCATGCTCACCTACAATATAAAACATTACGAAAAATCTTGAGATGTTATAGTTTCCCATAGTTATCTCTATACGGAAGAGCTTAATTTTCACAAGCGATGTTTTTATAGCATTAAAAGCTTTTAGAGCGGCGTTAAACGATGAACGAGGACAATTTTTACGAAGGCTTGGCCGTAATTTGATTTGTTACAATACGTTTCATCGCAAGTATCTTTTATTAAATTAATAGTAATAATTAGATGGACATAAACTATTTATCTGGTATGTATTATTCTTTTCGATTTGGTTGTATGGCTTCAAAATTAAAACAAAACATCTAAAAGTGTCACTGAGAATGTTTTCTTACGTTAATATCGTTGGAACAATATGTCTTATGGGTAAAACCTAATTTGACCGTATTACTGTTATTATTACTTAATGACAGTTTGATGTGGAAAATCGTCGTCATGATATGAGATGAGGTCTCCATATTAACAATTCGCCGAAAAAAAATCTTTCTTCAAAATACATTAAGTAAATTGAAAACTGTCCACCAAAGCTTATGCTAGCAATTATAAATCTTTTTTCTGACGTCTCTTGCGTTGTGAAAACTCTGAATTATTTTACATTTTAACGACAATTTTTGTTTATCTTTTATTGATTACACGTATTTTGTTATAATGTTATATTCGGCTTAAACTGTAAGTACATTTTTATTTAATAGTATTGGATGAATTAATATGCTTAGAATTTTATTGAAAGCCAATTCTTGTAAAAGAAATATGTGCAGACATATGTATATTTCTCATTTCAACACACATTCCCATTATATTAGCCTACATGCTTTGCTTTCGAAGTAGATTTGGATCAAAAAGTAGTCTTCTTATAGATAATTGATACAAAATAGGTAAAATAAACGTTTATCAAAATTTTGAAATATTCATTGGCCCTTTGGATAACTAAAGCTTCTTTTGAGAGAATGATTGGTTTTCATTACAACGCATTAAGTTTTCTGAAACGAATAAAGGTAATAACCCTAATTCGGGTTAGAGATTCCTTAATGGCTAAATTCGTATATTAAAAACATTCAAACATAAAATAATTGGATGTCAACCAAACGTTGCAGTCCAAAGTTTTCTTTTTATAAATCCACGTGTAACTTTCTTCTGCTTAAATTTACATCCAAAAACCAAATTTCTGTGGTGAAAATATTTTTGTAATCATATACATCAAATTAATCGTAAAATTATGATGGTTGAAAAGAGCGTATCATTTTTTAGATCCACGTGAGGTTCTCACGATTAAAAAATAGAAGAATATTTACTTAAATATCCTTTAAAACACGGATAAAATAAAACTTTCACTAATACGATAACGTTCAATCTATAATAATATAAATAATATTCTGTACAAATTAAAGTCTCATAAATAAAAGTAATTTTTTTTTAATCTTGATATTTACTTTTGAAACTTGATGACTGGGCTGATACAGTGTGGTCCATAATTATTACTCCAAGTATCACAGTTTTTTTTTGTCAATTTGCGGTTTGGTCAGGTCGACGCCGAACAGCATCGCTACTAAAGGTTTAATAAATTTTATAATAATATAATCAAATTTATGGACAGTCGGCTTATAACAGAAAAGTTTATAATCGGTACTGTCTGTTATTAAAATGTCATTAGTTAAATGGAGTGTAAAAAAAAAACACTCATTTAAATTCTTGTTTTCATACAAAACAATAAATGTTCCTGTAGCTTTATTCTATTTTTAATTTGTAAAAAAAAAAATTATCGGGTTATTTAAAAAAGTAACTTTTTTCTATTCTCAATGAAGCAATAAATCGTCAAAACTTTTTTAGTATATTTAGAACTAGTATTGATGTTCGGTTGGTTAAACTTTAGGAAAGATTTATTTGAAAATAAATAATAATATAAAGACGATAAGTTATGTATCTTATGTCTACTGTGTTCACTCCGAAAATGAACCGCATTGATCTATCTATACAGGGTAATGGATCTCCGCAGCGCGAAGACAGCTTTATTACACGGGCTTTATTCTTCTTCTTCCATGTTCGCTCCCTAAGTGAAGCATACGGACACCACGTGCCGCCTCCAAGAATCCCTGTCCCCCGCCAGTATTCTTGCGTCCTCCCAGGTCATACTGCTTCCTGTAAGTCCGCCGAAAACATTCTATATATAGTATTTAGCGGCCTTCCGAGACACTGATGACCGGTCGGCTTAGAGAATAGCAAGGGCACGTTCAGACTTACTTGAGGCATCCGCAATATGTGGCCGAGTCAAATCCAGCGTCACAACTTCACTTTGTCAGTGACAAGTGGCTGCATGGTCCGTTCTCTCGGTGGGTTTTATGAGCCAACTAATCTATTGCGTAAATTTGAAATCACGATATAACAAATAATACAACATAAAGGTGTACCATTAGATATCCTCCTTGCGGTCTTTATTATATTATGTTCGCTTTCAAAGTGGAGCATATGAATGTACACAGTGCGACAATATCTATTCCGAAAGTGGAGTATATGGATCTCCTCAATATGAAGACGCATTGAAAGATTATTTTTCATAAGAATTGTTTGTGAGACAATTTCTCAACTCAATGAGTATGCAGTGTATTTTAAGATTTTTTTAAATCCGACAGATGAGAGAATCGAACACACATTCCCCGGATTGCTATGCGTGCTCGCTTACCTCGACGCTATCGGGGAGACTCCTCTAATTTACTCTACATTACTCGGACGTTGATTGTGTATTTTACTCTTGGAATGTATGTCCCTAAAATTTATCCTTATGGACATTATTTAAATAATATAAAGGAAATATTAATCTATTAGTTTTTTGACTTAATCGTAGACTTCATTGACATATTATATACTGAAAGCGCCGCGTAGACTGCCTATGGTTTACAAAAGAAATAAATCATTATTGAAACATATCGCACGATAAAGCAATATCTCGTATACTACTCGATCGAAATTTAACAAAAGATGAAAAAAACCATTTTGAATCACTAATATCACACCAAATTTCATGTTTTTTAATACACTTTCTGTCATAAGGCCTGTAAATGTCGAATTGATATTTCCATTAGCATTTTAAGTTTGAAAAAACAATAGCCTGTGAATTTTATAGCCAGAAATAGGAGATTTTTTTTTAATAATTAATTTAATTTTTGTCAGATTGGGTAAATAACACTTCAAGTTTGTGTCTTTTAAATATTTCGACTATAGCCCAAAATCATTAAATATAATATATATTTTTTGTGTCTCCTGTGTTTTTTTTCGGTGTGGGTTACGTCCGTTTTCCTTTTTACAGTCGATGTATAATAGTTCAAATATCGGTCGACGGAACTTTGTTCTCTGTTTTTATTGTCTGTCAAATTTACATTTTGTTTATTTCGTACGCACTTATTTATAAAATGTAAATTTGAACTTCAACAAAATGATTTTATTGCGTTTATTATTCCAGAAGTAATTTAAAATGAAGAACAGTGATGATTGTATATTTATTTGATGAGAAATGTTAAAGAAACGAATTTCAAAGTTGCAAACATGTAATTCTCCAGAACCGTTCAACATACATTTACATAAAGAACAATGAAAAACAGTGAAGAATGCTTAAAATCCATAAACAATGAACATTTACACAGAGCAATAATAAAAAGAGTGATTTTAAACTATGTATTATTTGAAGTACATCGACAATATGAACTATTTATTTAATATATTAAACGTTATTAAAAATACAAAAATATGCTCTGTCTCAACTAAATACGACAATTTTTATCAACATGCGTTGTACCCAATAATAATATATGTACTTTCAAATACTGTACAGTTTATGAAGTTTATTATATACTAATAACAATGCAGTTTATTTAAACTTTCATTGTAACAATTAGTGAAATGTTGTAAATTATTATAAAAAAATGACTAATTAAAATACAGTGTTAAAATACAGTGACTTTTAAAGTGAATTGACATTTATTTTGACTTATTTCTTAAAGTATAAAAATAATGAAAGTCCTTTGTGAGAGGAAAATAAAATTACTGGTGCTCTCTTTCAATAATTTATAAAAGCTATCGTAAAAGCTTCAATTACTGAACGAAGGCTGTAATGCAATACAAGGCTGTACGTCTGCAATGTAAGCAAGTGATTTAGTTCCTTCGATAGTGTTTCCCGTTGGAGTTTTTGTGAGTGTTTTTCCTTTGCCCACACTTGTATTATAAACCACTGGTTGGATTAGGGTTGGTGAAGGTTATTGGTGGAGAAGGTTCGACGGCAGCCTGCAGGAATGGGAGTTAAGGCAATTATGAAAGCTTTCACGCGGCCGAAAGGTAAATCCTTAATTGACATTGTCACCTCGTTCGACAAGACTGTGCATGTTTGATCTGATACTATTTATTTTAATGGAGGTGATTGGTTGACCGACAATCCACTTTGGCATCACTCGTCATGTACATAATGATGTTAAACTTTTTTTTTCAGCGACTGTTATTTCTATCTTAATATACTATAATTTCCTGTATTGTACATTTACTAGCTATTAAATATAACCTAATCTCTTAATATCCTGGATCTCTGTTAAATCCGATATTATAGTTATAATTTACTCTTTCAAAATTCAAAAAACCTTTGTATTTATTGTAGTTATTTCGGCGTCATCGTTCAATTAATAACCCCATGGGTTGCTGTATTTCCTAGAATAATCTGAAATGCCATAAATTATAATTATTTTTGATAACAATTATCCAGTGTTCTATATTTTAACATTTTACCTACTATTTTTGTTATTATTATTAATTTTGCGTATTGTGTAAGAAATATTAGATACAGAAGTATAAGTAAAAAACGATGGTTGTTCACATTTCTCGCTGCTATCACCAACAACGGTATGTTGTTTTCAACACGTTTTTTTTCACGTATATTTTTTTTAAATTTTGATAATATGACATATTTTGGTAAAGCTGGCCACGTTTTTGACACTTTAATAGGTATTGAAAGTGTAATAAATTCGTTTTATTTATTTATATTAACATGTATTTCGTAGAGGCTAGCGTGCGCGTCTAGCAATCCGGGGAATGCGAGTTCGGTTCTCACATCTGTCGGGTTTTTAAAAATCCAAAAATGCTGGAAAAAATCCCACTAGGTTAAGCAATTACCTGACAAACAATTATCATAAAAAATAATCTGTCAAGACGTCTTCAAATTGCGGAGATCCATGTACTCCACTTTCGGAAATGACATCGTTATATAACTATCTAGATATCTTAATATAAAATTGGTTTTCAAAAATCACTAAAATATGTGGAAGCTATATAGTATAATAGTTTGTGTGAAAGCTTTAGGTTAACGCGAAGAATAAGCTTGTCAACATTTGGTTGTCTTTTCTATATCGAAGTTTATTACAGACCGATTCCTAACGAAGGTTACTATAACACAACAGCGTCCAATCAGTGACAATAGGCAAAACAGACGACAGACGTCGGCTGTTGACACACATGGACATGGATGGATGGGTCGAATTTATTCACTCCTGCTATTCAGAACAACTCCGCCGACTACTCTAGTGGCTCTGAAAGTTTCCTGAATAGACAGACATATATTTTAATTTATTATTTTTTAAAGTATTTGTATTCAAGTATATTCACATCAGCAGAACAGTTAGTTATATCAAATAAGTATAACATTAAATAACAATAAATACCACATTCGTTCCGACTGTGAAGTACGTGGAAGTCTTTCTTCTTCCACCATATCCGCTCCCTAAATGGCATAAACCAAAACAATCTCTGTTACCCGCCAGCATTGATAAATTATTGTTTAATTCGCTAAAACCTATAGTCATTCAATCCATCTTTTAATGCGCCTACGGAATTGGACTATACAACCTTCGGTGACAAAGAATATCAAGTCGTCAACCAAGATGATACATAATATATTTATACTAATTAATCGTTAGTATTGTTTACTCACCTACTATTTCAATATACATAGCCTAAGATAAAATACGAAAGTTGGATTGGAAATAATCTTAGATTTAGATATTTACAAATTTAAATTAATTAAAAATTCGTGTAAATTACTATCAAATAGACTGATAAGCTATTTATTTATCAATATTATCAATATATCACAGTTTCCATTGTAATTAATAGAACTTATCCATAAAAAGAAATTTATGATTAGACCTTATCATCTATCACCACCGATTTTACATACGATCTTTATCTGGCAAGCTTTGTTATTCTTTCTCCTTATCTCTTACCTAACTGAAAATATCTAATGCCTGCTATATGTTTCCTGACTAATTTATCTATAGTGGATACCGAAAAGTTCAATTTTTTCACTTTTCCTCATGTAAGCTAGCTAAAGTTCCTTCTATATTTTTTTCAATGCTGAAAGCTTTTCGAGGGGAAAGCAATTAAGAAAACATCTTTTCCAAATATTGTCCTTCTTATAGCTTTGATATCAAATAATGATCTACTTGTCACAGAAGTATGTCTACATATCAATATCTTTTGAACAAAGGTAGTTGTAAGAATGATTCAATACTAAAACATAACTATCAAGAAGTTTTTAAACAATACAATCACCGAGTTAATTTATGTCTGAAAGTCTTTGGTAAATGTATATGTCAGAATGGATTCAAAAAAACTACAAATGCATTAAACATTGAACAGTTAAATTTATTTTCGGCATATATTAAAAGTGCTTTTGTTTTTTTTTGTATTACTTAAAAACTTTTTTGTTTGTATACGTATTATTATATTTTACATACATCTATCGACATCGAACTTTAATCTTTCAATTTTTGACTAATAATATCTATTGACGCAGTGTAAATTAATAATCGATACTTTAAAAGCCAATCTGATTCTGGATTGCATTACCAACTTCCGAAGCTTTTTGCAGTCTACGCTTTTAGTGTGCTGTTTCGTTCGTCGTTGCATCTACGCCGTAGAGATAACAATATGCAATATATAGAATTAATCTTTTTTCAAATATATTCAACAATAAAATTTCAACTTACATTTAGTTAGTACCTTTTGATTACAGTGCATTTATTTATTCGTAGTAATATTTACCCATGTATTATTGTAGATAATTATGTAGAAAAAATTCATTTGGTATTCATTCAGATCTCTTTAGATATTTTTGCGAATCAACGCTTCTAATAAGCGATCTTACAATAAAAAAATTAAATATTGACCAAATCAATAGAACAATTTGATGTGCCATATACTTAGAATTAAATTATAATTTGCGTATCACAAAAGCTTTGATAGTTTCAGCAGGAAAAAGCTCAATATAAAGCTGAAGTTGATTCAATAAAGCACTGCTAGCTATTTGTAGATTTATTTATAACTAGACTAGTGAAATCACATTGAAATATGACAGTCTTAAATAGTCTAAAATTCAAACTAACTGTTTTAAATCTACATTTTGCATCGACAATGCTAATTCAGATAATATAATGATGATTTAACCAAACCTATTATGCTCTCTGCAAATTTGAGACTATACTATAAATCGAGTTGTCCACAGAAGCTCTTTTTACATTAATTATTTAAGATTTTCGAGAAAAAGAAAGTTTTTTATTCATAGAAAATTTAAGAAGTCTTCTAACCCTTGCTGACATAATATTATGGATAGTAATTGAAATTATAACTTTGTGGTTTATGATATTGTTTAGTTTTCATTTATTTTTTTATTAAATCTTCACTTGAGTTGCCATTGCCACTGTAATATACAATCGATTTATAGTACTGTATCTGATTACGTTGTACTGGTTTATTTGGACCGCGGTAAGTATAGACTAACCCCTTAAGACAGCCTCGCCAGATGTATGGTTGAATTAAAGTTGTATAGATTTAGATGTCACGCTGTAAAAACAGTGCTGGGGGCTTTGGATCGGATCAATTGTTTATGAATGGGCACCGTTCTAATTTGAATATTTATATGCGCACAAATGACGTATGGTGTGGTACTGCAAACCATTATGGACTCGCCTGTTCCAGTAGCGATATTAACATGCCAAGCGCAAATGTTCTGAAAATTATTAGTCATCACCAATTTTTACAACTAATAAGCCTTATAGTGCTTTGTCTAGTCTCTTTGGTAGCTGTGTGCTTTGAAGCTGAAGATTGCGACTTGATACCCATAGCTGTTGGATTTAAAGAAAATACAAAGGTGCAGGCCTGGTTGCCCGATAAGTTGAGAAATTGGGTCATACTAATTAACTCACATGAAAAAATTATAAATACATGTCTTTACGCCGTGGAGATCAATATTGTTTATGTCTAGAGTGGACATCTTCACACCGTGCTCCAATTACGATGCATGCATTTTTGCCTGCGTACTGTAGGCTTTAATATATTATAAAATCTCACAAACACGTATGACAAATTTCAAATGTTCTATGGTGTTCTCTCGGAGGGTTTCTTCATGTGGCATTTGAAGGCGAAGAAAATCGCTTAGGACGGTTGTTCATTGAACTTTGGTTTCTATTGTAATAGGGTATACGATCCAGCATTTTAAATTTGCTTAAAATCGTTAATACACAGCTTTGGAATTCTATTCCGCAACAAATTTAAATTGGCAGTGGAAAGTATCAATTTGGACTAAACAAATTGGAAAAAAAACCTGGACATTAAGTTGAGTTAGGTTAGGTGATATCTTTTGCTAAGTTAGACTGCTAGGTTAAGTTAGCCTAGATGGGATTAGGTTAGGTTAGTTAAAGTTAAACTTTTAGGTTATACTAGATAATAAATGATTAGGATAGAGCGGTTCAAAAGTTGTTAAATTAGGTTTAGGTTGACCATCGTCTGATTTTTAGAAAAAAATATTTAATACGCCAAATTTTTTTCCTGTTCTTACAAAAACCCATGTAATATCGTCACACGCATCCTTTACTTTTATATAGTGTACATCCTGACAATGCGAAGATTCATATGCGGAGCGGACGTGGCAAAATATTAATCAACAATAAATTTCAAATAACTAGTAACAAATTTTAACATGAAAAAATCTCACATGAACCACTCGTACGTTGGCGCGATTCTTCTGCATACATTTTGTTTCACGCTCTGATAATGCCACAAATTACGGAATACTACACACGCGTAACCCCATCACATAATTATTAAATACAATTGTGCAATGATGGCGCAGTATACAGTGGAAAAAAAATGAATGTTAATCTATCGCACCACGTGACTCGGTCGATTGTTTTCTATGTGGGCCATCTTCACACGCCGCGAAGAACACGGTGTTTGATCTTAGCCCACTTTTCACTTTCGTGGTTAACCGTTTTGCACGGATTCACGTGTGCATTAATTGCCTCGATATTACGCAATACGCGTGTATCATGTCGAGCACCATAACAATATCCTATCGATTATTTTACGTTTCTATAAGTTTATATGGTGTATTAAACGTTCTTTTTTTTCTCTTCGCTCTTTTCAATTTTACTACAAATTTTCCCCTTAATACATGTTTTTTTCCATAAAACCTCCAATCTTAAACTGAAAATCTGGAAATATCAAAATCGCGTCGATAAATTGAGATATTTATAATAAATCAGTATTCTTGGTATCAATTAAAAATAATATAAGAGTATATGATTTACACAGATGACACTTAGTCGAATTATAACATTATGCAGTAAAGGGTAAACAGCTTAACGCCCGCAATTTTTTGCTGAATTTTCCACGGTAGCCGGCGAAAT
>JAGVSQ010002396.1:0-24877 GCA_022683975.1 Rhyacophila evoluta | reverse complement strand
ATTCGAACCCGCATTCCCCGGATCGTTAGACGCGCACGCTACCAACTACGCTACTGGGGAGACATCTAATTTCTAATGGTTAATATCTAATTTCGGTTAAAATTACTTCTCTTTGAAGTCTTATTTTCCTGGTTATCGATTCTCAAGAATTTTATCAAATATCGCGAATTATCATAAATATGATAATACGAAAATGTAGTATGAAATAAAAATAACATTTTCAAAACAAATTATCGAAAAATTGAACTTTTTTTGAGGTCATATTATGGTTTCTAATATTATTTATGATATCGAAAAATGGCATTCATATAAGATTTTGATTAATGATGATTAGCGATAATTGGTGGTGTGCCAATAAAAACAAACTTTGTGATGCTTTATACCAAATCCATGTATGTATCTACTGACATACTTATTGTAATATGAAGAATGTATGAAATAGATTAATAATAAGATACTAATTACAATCGGTTTTATTGTTTGCTTGATTTGAAAGGAATTTCAGAACAATTTTTTTATATGTTTTAAATGAAACATTACCATATAACATTAGCGTATTTTTCGTGAATATAAATTTGCATAAATGAAATTTGTTACAAACACAATATCAGGAGTGTATACATTTTTGTGAATTCACTGAATAAATTGCTCCTTAATATTTTCTAAGCCTAAAGGATGGGGCTATGCAAATTGTTTCGGTCAGTTCTTGAATCATCCGAATTGACTGTCATTTTTGAAAAAATATGATGAACTAATGTGATGGTAACTCAAATAACTCTAAAATAGTTTTAAATTTGTAAAACGACAGACTACGTTATAGCCTTGGGTGGTACACAGTTACTGCTGGCATATTTCTGGTCCAAAACGGAGCCTCGAGGTACGCCCGATAAGACCGGATCTTGGATACGTGGTGGATGATTTAAAAATGTGTTAAATAAGACTAAAAATTCACTAACAAACTGTAATAAATAAGTCGATTACATCTTTTGTTTTCTGAGAGCTTAGTAATTTTGTAACTTATTTAAAATAATAATTAACTTGTATATGAACAATAAATTATATCACTTAAGCAACTTAAATATACATTATTTTGAATACATTCTCCTATCTCTTATGAAAACCTAATGTCAATGGTCATAAATTGGCAACACGTGTCATACCTTTGTTAAATTGTTCAGAAGGACCAAAAACCTTAATATGTATTGAGGAATTAGTGAAAATAAAATACACTTTTTTTCAATGAAAAGAAACATTATTTCACTTCAAAGTGTATTTCATTTACTTTAATGTCCCAATACTAATAAGGTTTTGTGCTCCTCCTGAACTATTAAACAAATCTATGATAAGTGTTGACAACTTATGTTCATCGATATATGTGTTCATGTAATGTTTAGAGTACGTGAACTATATGACATGAAGTTAATAACATCAAAAATATATTGTTATTCGTAGATCTGGATTCATCTTTTGGTTGTGTTTGTTGGACTACAGCGTAACTCGTGGAAGTGACAAGTAGCATATTCTACCAGTTAGACTAGAATGTTCAATTAGTCAACACACTTTCGGAATTATGTTTTAACATAACCAAAATAAGTTGTCGCTTGGTTTTTCGCTTACCGAAAATGAGAGTTTTCGAAGATATGTGGTTATTACTATTCTAATAACTAAGTATCACTACTTAAATACTTATTACAGTCTACGGTATCTTTTGAATAATTGTCGTCTAGTGCCGTATCTACATTTTCAGCGCCCTAGAGCAAGTAATTGGCGAAATTTGTTTTCGATCAAGAAACGATGTCACTTCCTTCATAACATTATATTTTCTCGTTTTTTTAGGTCTCGCGTAGTACTATTATGTTATGCCTTCTATATTATCCTTTTCAATTTTGCACCTCCATGATTCGTGCGCCTGGACCAACTACTTCAACCGCTCCACGGTAGCTACACCACTGTCTTCGTCACCTAACTGACTAAGCGTAGGAACGAAATGAGTTATGTATATTATATTCCATAAATTAAATGGGTATAAATAATCAATATTATATTTTGTAATGCTGTTGACATAATATTCTTAATAGTAATATACAGTTGGAAGACGGCCAATATTTTCGCACGATACGTGTCATTATAATCGTCAATTAACTTGTTACATTGTCGAAAGCGAAACGTCCTACTTGAGGTCAGTCTCCTCAATACGAATACGTTATCTATTTTTTTAAACGCACATAATATTCTTATGAAATATAATATTAAACCCACAACATGAATGTATATTAAGTGAGAGTTGGTGCTTTTACCTTCGTCATCTTCATCGTATAGGTTAAATCTCAGATTGGGCCCTGGCTTCCAGCAACAGCCAGCTGTCTTCATCCAACCCTATCCACTGCAGCTGCTTGCCATATTCACGCGCAGAGTGCATGACGGTCATTGATAACCAGCAGAGTCCTCTTAAATAATCTGTTACTATATTTCTAAATTATTAAAATCCATATGTTCAACATCAGAAATAATAGGCAAACGTTACTTAAAAAACTGAGAAAACCTGTAATTTACCTAGAATCTAATAACTGATAACTTCGTATAGTTCACCGTGAATTTTTGTTTTGACACTAAAGATGTGCCTTGTTTTTCCCTCCACCACCCGCCACGTCTCCATACCCGTTATGCGGGCATATACCGTGGCGTAACAAGCGTGAGGCACTCTTCATAAGTGCCAGAAATGTCCCAAGAGCAGCTTCCCAAGACCTCGGTTGGCGTGCACTAGAGTGTGCGTGATTTCTATTCTAATAAATGATACCCTGTACCCTAAAGATGTACCAGCATAAATTGTCTACTGATCAATTCTGGAACTAAATTACCACTGTACAAAACAAACAAAAGAGCTGTTGCGTGTAGCGTCTAGCGCCCCCATAAAGTGGACAGTGTATATTGATAGATACATAATTCATAAGTTCCAACTAATATTAATGAATAAAATTAATCGGTATTTTCACCATCTTCAGGAGAAGTACGACAACAACTGGTGGATCGGACGTCTGGTCAAGGAGGGCTGCGACGTCGGCTTCATCCCGTCGCCGGTGAAACTGGAGCAGGTGCGCGCGCACGCCGCCGCCGCGCGTACCACTCGCCTCTACGCCGGGAAGGCCGGCAGCTCCTCCGGCAACCTGGGCACCAACGCGGCTTCCGCCGGTGCGGGCGGCGCCCCGGACGCCAGCAGAGGTAGCACCCCTCCCACGCCCGGTACGTCCGTCCCGCGCCGCATCATCAGAAATCTTATTTCAAGCATTTACTTATTATTATTGTGCTCGTTCGTTGTCTGTTATCGTTGTTATTACAATCGTTGTCAGTTTAGATGTTCAATATCCGAATGCAGCTCGTGTGCCGACGGTATCACGCCACTGATGACGCTTTGATAATAAGAAATAGCGATACCTTCATGGGAGGTATAGCTGTACACAGAGCTTAATAGAGACAAACATTCGACATCTATTGTTGATTCATTTTAGTAAGAAATAGTGCTGCAGGCAAAAATTTTTAGTAAATCACTTGTCATTATTATTATTATATTTAAATTACAAAACAAAAATAATCACGAGCATTAATAAAATTTATTCAAACCCTCCAGTCAAATTATCATACTAATATGAATATTATTTATTACTGCCAAATGCCACTTAACTTATTTTTTAACCTCATTAATTAAGAATATTTGCAAGAATCTATAGTTTTTCCTTAAATATGACTGTATTTCAGTTTAATGCGTAATGCTGAATAGGAAGAAGACGGTCGTAGTGATGATAGTGGAAGCTCAAACGTTTGTCTCCTGAATAATTTCTTGTCCAGTGTTCTGAAAAATACTTAAAGCGCACTTTAGGGCCAGATTAATTTAAGGCCAGATGAGATAATAATTAGAAATGGATCAAATCTTAGAATAATTCAGCCAAATATAACAAAACTTATATATCACAGCGTCAGATGTCATCATAGGTAAATGAGTTACAACCGGATATTCGAAATTATATTATTATCAGTTTTCGCATTTAATTATCAGGTGTATTTATTTGAGGCATTTTTTAAAATCATTACACAATCAATAACACAAAACTTACAGTTATGTAGATTTTAAAGAAACCGAAAGTCTAGCATATCAATTTCAATAATAAATTTACATATCTAGTTTTTAAATAATGAATGCATATGAAGATAAATAGTATTGTTATTTTATAGAATCAATAAATCACTTTATGATAATACTACGAGATAGTCTGTCAGCTTAGGGCGAAGGTTAATAAATGCTTCACAAGTAACGAAAATCACTGTGTTATTATAAATAAAATAATAATTTTTACATAGAAAACATTAAATCACAATATTCATATCAAATTTATTTCCTTACTGAAATAAATTCTAAGCTTTTTTTAAATTTGATTAAAAGTCATCGACTAATCACAACTATGGGGTAGTTTATATCTGGGTACATCGTTTACTTTCATGTACTACGATTACTTCAGTATTAATGAGCTTTATAACTGTGTGTTCAGTCAATATGATTTAAAACTTAGTGATAATATTTCATCTAGAGCTTTTTCGTCTTTATGAAAATTTTGATTTAAATTATTATTGTTTGTATGTGTTTGTGTATTTGTCTTAATGTTGTGTTTTTGCTTGGTACGTACATACTTTTTATCATTTGTTTTTTCATTCAAACTAACCTAACTTCAATTTTATTGGTGGGTATTAAAAAGCATTGTAAATTATGCAAGATCGCTTTAAAGTGTACAAAGATACATGTGGAAATAGATTTAACACTCTATGAGGTATTGCATTGATAAAAAAAATCCCATTCAAATATTGCTTTAATTTATGTATGGTAAACTTTTGGAATGATATTTGATGTGAAGCAACGCAATATTAAAAATAAGTGTAAAAGGCTGCTTTTGTCGCTTTTTTCTAATATTTAGTATTCTTTGGTGTAATAATACTTATCTAACCTTCATATATAACCTATTTCCGTGTAATTTGATTGCCTACCTATACTTATTGTATTGTAACTCCTCGATTTGAAACCCTATTGTTGAATGACTTTATCAGTAAGTAATATAAAATCATATCCATTTTTTTTTCTTTTTAACCATCAATATTATTCTTTACTTCATACCAATAAGATCAGTTGGGATGTACACTTTCTTCTTCTTTATTATTTAAAAAAAATACTTATTATTTTGGTGATTTGGCATAGGAACATTGTAGATTTATTATCAATTAATTAGTATTATATATTCTTAACCCTCGGTGGAAAGCCAACATATTAACATTAAACAGTTTTGTACAGTGCATAATATGCAAAAAAAAAATTTAAGTTAGCTTTTTCAATTGATAAAATGATTTCATCTGATTTGGATGAAAGGAACCTTTGTGAAAAACAAATTTTATTGAAATAGGAATACAATCTTATTTTAATTTCTTATTATTAACGTTTGAGAAAAAAAAAATTAACTATGAATTGTTACACTTGAATAACAATTTTTAAATACAATACCAACATGATTTTCATTGATTCACTATAAAACATAGCTTTAATTTGACTACCTAAATATTTTATATTCCATACATTATTTTCTTAAATAGTTCATTCACTATTTACAAACTAAAAACAAATTAAGCAATTATTTATTTTAATTTGCCCTTACACAGTGTATATTCACTTCACAGACGAGGACAAATGCGGATAGAAATTTTACTTACTTCAGTCAGACAATCTCTCACATGTGGCAGATTTTACAAATAACCTTTTTTTTTTTAGGAATCAAATTATGATATACTAATATTATAACAAGAATTGATTTTAAGATAATTCCATAGACTATTTGGTTTATTATTGACACATTAACATGTCCAAAAATAATCACCATTTTTTTCTATATATTATAAATAATATTACATTTACACATGGATTTTTAATTTGTTTTCCGGTTATGTTGTTGTGTTGACCATAATTGTGCAAAGTATAGGACGAATACAGTTATTAACATTTTTTCATAGTGTGTTTTTTTATTATTATTAAAACTTGTGTTGCTATCTTCATACTTTTGATTAATATAATTTTACTGATAACATATAAAGCTGACTGCATTTAAAACTATATAGAACGGGTAGAAAATTAATTTATATTTCCATCAAAAGTATCGATTAGAAAAAACAGAAATCTTCTTAAAAAGCATATTTGTGGCTAGTTAGTTTATAGATTTAATTTTCTTTCATTTACATTCATATTAGTTATCATTCGCGACTCATGTTTTCCTCGCACCATCGTTCATCTAATGTTGGACTCATTTCATTTTCCCAAGTGCCCATTCCAATGTCTCCTTGTATGACCCTGAAACTGATACCCACTCTTATAAAATTATTATCTGTAGACTATGTGGTATATTTTAATGTTATAATGATATTTTTTTAAGGTCCCTTCAAATGGTAATATAATATAGCATGTGTATATACTTATTTATTAAATTTAGTAATTTCCAACTGCCATATGTCTGTCTGTCTTCATGAATCCATATTGATATTTTTGAAAACAATAATAGTTATTTATACCAAATGTTTTTCAAATTAAAATTTTATATTACACATTATAATTATGGTTTTATTAAATCAAAGTGATATTTTAGTATATTTAAAAAATTAAGATATAATCATTTTACAATGTAATTAAAGCCTTTTTCTCTTCTCATGTATAATGGTGTAGCCAGAACACTTCAGATTTGTATTAAAATAATCTTTTCCAAAGTTCTTAAAGAACTGCGATAGTGAAAACTATTTAGTGATTTCTCGTCCTGAGGATGAAAAAGAGCAACCAAGTTGTCTTTTTTATACTGACATCAATTATAAATGAGATATTCTCTTATCTATTAGAGTTATTATTGCCATCTATTGTGGACAATAGATAATGTGTCAACTTCTGCATCATAGGTTTGAATCATGTATTTAAATTAAATACCTATGTTTTTTATACTTTTTTACATCCAAACTTAATAGGTTGGCAAGTGTATTAAGATATCTCTGTCTATAATTTAGACTGTAAAAGTTTGTATGTGCTGCCTACTAGTAGAGATTATGAACTTTCTTCGGTGTTAACTGTTTTATACAACTGTTATGCTCTCTAATTGTAAATCAAATTTAAGTAAATAAATTCATAATAAACTAATCTACTAGGTAACATTGATTGATAGTGGTTATTAAAAATAAGGATTATATTTAATAAAAATAAAAGAAAGTTGTATTGGCTACACTATACTTTGAAATATTCAAAAATGAAATTGCTATCAACTTATTTTTTTATCTGATTATTTTATAATATTTACAGACATATGGTTTAATTTAACATTTTCTTTGTACCTACAAGCATCAATATATAAATTTAATATTAATATCTGCATTCTATGTTCGTACATGCTTGGTTGTCAAGTTGTTGTATATTTGAAATGTTGTGGAAACTTTTTGTTATATTTTGATGTTTGTCTTTCTATGAGAAAGTTTATTTATTTGATTCTTTCAAAAATTTAATATGTTATGTAAGTTACTTTACATACATAATAAATTACAGAGCCGTTTATTATAATGAAATCAAACTCAAAGCCTTACAATATTATTATGTTGCAAAGTACTAAGTTACATTCTTATTTATTTCCTGCATAGTTTGAATCGAATTTTGAAACTATATCTTAATGTTAATTTTTATGGTAAACGGTTTTCGTGATTCAGATTGTGTCATTTTAAAAAATCAATTCTTAATTTTGAAAATACTTCAAGTTAAGTTATAAAAACATAAATTGTTTCTATTAATTTTAAGTAATATACTATCAGTGACCTGTATTTTAAAAATTATAATATCAAGTAGAGGGCATATCGAGCTGTATTCGGCAAAAGATTGTATTCATAAAAAATGAATTCCACTGCAGGAGGTTTTTTTCTTTAAATATCTCAGGTAATGCTTAGTTAATTAATTTAAAATTAAAAATGTATGTATAGTATAACATATTATACATAGATTTCAAACATACATGTACATAACCTGAGATATTTAAAGAAAAAAATCTCCTCAGTGAAATTCCTTTTTTATGCATTTGATCATTTACCGAATATGGCTCGATATTTTAAAGATAACGTAATCTAAAATATGTGTCCTGAATGGATAATGATATTCTGATCATTCTTGTGTAATTCATAAAAGTGTTTGACTAAAAAAATATTTTTCAGAATTATGACATTAAATGTCATACATTTTGTTCTTCTAAATCTATATCATGATGGATAGCGTGATTTATTCTTTGTTTATCTGCCAACTTGGAACTTAATAATTTGATTACATTACCATCACTTTGATTGTCAAAATTACTATAATTAATAACGATTAAAGAATTATTTGACTTTTACCATGAAAAAGCTAATTCAGTGAATTTATAATATCTGATTACATTAATTAGTTATTCTCTGCAAATGATTAATTTTGTTCTCTTTTAAACTTACTTGATATCAATAATTATTAAAGTACAGGCATAATATAGTATAATATTAATTGGTTCTCAAAATAGATACTTCAGGCTTACCACACTTGGATAATGATTTCTAAATATACAAATTTTGCATCATGTAAACTATGGAGTATGTAGATTTATACGCTTGCTCAAAAGCCTTGTGTGTATACCAAGTTGTGATTCACTTGTGATGAGTCTAAGTTATACACTTTCTTCACTATATTTATTATATTGGTACCGAATCTTAGAAGATGAATGTATCACATACTATAATTCAAAGACTAACGTTGTAATGAGCCTTAATAAATGAGAGATAACAATTAATTATTCGCATTTATCTTCATTCTTAGATTACTTATACTTGTATACTTTGTTGAAATTTTTCTATTCAACGTTTTTGAAAAATAAAAAGGCTTTGTGAGTTTTGGTGACAATTAATATTGAGTTTGGTACCTTTATAACTTATTTTACTTCTAAAACTTGATAAAAGTCAAAATTAATAGATCTAAACCTTTGGTTGACCATAGTAATATTAGCTGTGAATTTATTGCTGAATGATTCTCATTTTAATCACTTATTACAGAAAATATGAAAATTCATAATTATTCAGCTTAATTATAAAAATATTAATCTGGTATTCTCTTATAATACATGTTATTAGATGGTTTATTTTATACATATAAATATTGACTGTATCACTCCACTTCTTTATAGTATATAAATTTCAGTGCTCAAAAAAATTCAGACAAATGAATACTTTTATCAAAATATGCCACCATAGAAAAAATAATGAAGAAATGCAAATTTAAATTTAAAAATTCAAACGAAGTGTTTCAAATACTGTTAAATGTCAGACGCATCTGTCAATATACTGAATATCAATGTATCGATTAAAAAATGTGGCAGTTCAATAACCTCCTACCATATAATTAAAATCTTAACTGTTAATTTATTTATTGGAAATTATCCTGTAGTTATCGCCTTATTTAATATTCTTCTCATTTGAAGTCACGAAACAAAAAACGTATATACGAATTACAAATCTCAATAAATAGAATAAATTCACAACTGATGATATTCATGATAATTTTTAAAAGTCAAAAAATTATTTAATGAATTTGACCATCTAATAATGTTATTAATGGAGAATTTATAACCAATAATGAACAAAATTGTGATTGCCTGTAATTTGTTTCTATAGGGGATGATTCCGACTCGGTTGCTGGTGGCCGTATGGGAAAATCAACTTTAACAACACCCCCTGCAAAAGAAAAGCGGAAACCGTTCTTCAAAAAACCTGAGACTGCCACCCCCTATGACGTAGTTCCTTCCATGAGACCTGTCGTTTTAGTGGGGCCCTCGCTTAAAGGTTATGAAGTAACGGACATGATGCAGAAGGCACTTTTTGATTTTTTGAAACACCGCTTTGAGGGAAAGTGAGTATGATATTTTATACTTTTCAGATGCGGAAACTAATAATTTGAAAAGAACTTTTATCAAGTCTTAATAATATTATTAATAATATACAGTCAAACTCGTTTATCAACAATGCAGTTATAATAAGATCATGGATTACAAATTACAGATTACAGATATTTTACGAGTTACAATACAAACACATCAATGGAAAATATCTTTTTCAAACATACTTTCCTATCGATTTATGGTTTGATTAAATCAAAAATAAAATATCTAAATTCCTTGAAATATAGTAAAATTTGCGTTATATTTTTGCTACCAGCCTGGCAAATGAGGCCAAACTCATTTTCAACAGCTGCAACAAATAATGATTATTTTGATCAATATACCTCGGTTCACCAGCAGCTTTTTACGTGTTAATAACATGCTTCACTAAAATTATTAACCACAAAAAGATATAATCTTAATAGAGGAGAATATTAAAGATTTTTAACATCTTATTTTATCTTTTTCAGAATTATCATAACTCGAGTTATGGCCGATATTTCATTAGCAAAAAGATCACTCCTAAACAATCCATCAAAACGAGCGATAATGGAGAGATCGAATTCTAGATCAACGTGTTTAGCAGAAGTACAGGTATTATTTTCCATAATTTCTCAGGTTTTAAGCCAAAGTCTGTGAATATATTAATATTTCTATTTATACTTACTACATAATAATAATTATTATCTCCAGACTATTTGTTTAGCATAATAGTATTGCTTATAAATCGTAAATTATTTCATATCAATAATTTTGAAGCATTATGTCATATTCTCCGACTATATAAAACTCAAATATAAATACCAATAAATAACAATAATATATTTGTCGTTTTAGCTGTAATAGCATATTTATTAACTTCTATATACAATATGTTAAAAATAACGTCCGTTAACCCTATTAACTGTTACTCCAAAAAGTTTATAATTAATTTCAATAGATGGCAGTATGAACAACTGTTCAGTAAATTTAAGAAGGTAGATTACCTCCTTAAATTACCTGATTTAAAAATATATATGATGAAACGTAATTTCTTTTACCCGCAGCATTTATTATAGCTGTTATTTGGTTTCCTTTCAGGCGGAAATTGAGAGAATATTTGAATTAGCTAGAACATTACAGCTCGTTGTTTTGGATTGCGATACAATTAATCATCCATCACAATTAGCAAAGACTTCATTAGCTCCTACAGTTGTTTATCTTAAAATATCTAGCCCAAAAGTAAGTATCGTTAATATTTATTAATGAATTGGATTAAATAAAAAAAAACTGTTACTTTAAGGTTATATTGAGTTAATTAAACAAAATCTTTTGAATATTTGGTACTCAGATATCAATAAATATAACTTAACAATACAAAAAAATGTCTATATGTAGGGTTCTTTTCAATTAAATAGCTTCTTATAATTCTTTGGATAATAAAAAAAATATTATTTTTGTAGGTATTACAAAGGTTAATTAAGTCGAGAGGTAAAGGACAAACAAAAAATTTGTCTGTTCAAATGGTAGCCGCAGAAAAGCTGGCGCAATGTCCGCCTGAGATGTTTGATGTAATTTTAGATGAAAACCAACTAGAAGATGCGTGCGAACACATAGCAGAATATTTAGAGGTAAAAATTATCACAATATTTTATTAAAATGTAACTATTCAATGTTCAATCTAATACATGCAAGGTTGTTGTAAGGACACCAGGTAATATTTCATTTCCAAGCCAAAATCATTTCTGTTGTCTAGTGGTGAAAAATGCTTATTGGGAAAAAAAATATATGAAAATTAAATTAAAAGAATTTTGCACACTTAAGACGTCATTTAATGAAAATTTTAATTCCACTGTCGAAAATGACATGTCAAATACTATTTGGTATTAAGGGAAACTAAAGAATGTACAAAACTTATGATACAATGGAATACTTTCAAAAAGTATTATTGTCTAATAATTTACTTGGCTTCTTATCACTGCAGTGATTGGGCAATGGCTAGATACTTACACAGTGCTTAATTTGCATTATTATTTACAGTTTACATTTTAAAATTTTAAATTTCAGGCGTATTGGAGAGCAACTCATCCGCCGGAAGGCTCTAGTTCATTGGGAGGAGTTCCTCGACCGCTTCCCCACAACCCCTCGCCACAGCCTTCACCCACCACCCCCACCACTCCCAATACACCAGGAAATCCACACGATAGGAATCATCAAACACCAGGTAAAACAATGTCTTCACTTTGAATTGTCTTTGCTACGCACACTTGATATCACTATAGTAAGAATTCACTTTTATGAATACATTTATTCCGGCCTGCTTTCAATTTATTATGTTTATTTGCATTATGTTTTAAGATAATGCAATCGATATAGCCATCACAAATATATATGAAGAGGTTGATTTAAAACAACAATGTTGCAGTATATTAATGATAAGTATGAGGTGTACATAATCAAAGATAGAAATTCCTGGTCAATTTCGATTTGAAG
Source organism: Rhyacophila evoluta (assembly GCA_022683975.1). Classification (NCBI taxonomy): domain Eukaryota; kingdom Metazoa; phylum Arthropoda; class Insecta; order Trichoptera; family Rhyacophilidae; genus Rhyacophila; species Rhyacophila evoluta. The sequence goes on along the minus strand of JAGVSQ010002396.1, from coordinate 12,407 downwards.
CGTTGAAATTTTGTGGAATATAAAGAATAATATTTCATATTTTATTTTTTATAAGACAGCATAATTGCTGCCGTTGCTTTGTAAAATCCTACAGCTGAATAAAATACAATTTGGGAAGTACCGAAATAGATAGAATAATATAAATAAGCTACATTTATCATAATGTTTACCATTTAGTATGTTTTAGAAAACCGACAATTACTGAACAATACAAGATGCTATTTTATCAATATAACGACAGTCATAGACATAATTGTAAATGAATGAATTATAAGGGGTCCACCCATCAAATAATTAGTGTCATGGAGTGTTTATTTTTTCCTTGAAATTTAATAAATAAGACCTGAGAATTCATATATTTTGTATCTTTTTTATAAACATTAACATAAATGTCCAGAGGAATAAATGTCAAAAGGTACATCTTGAATGTTTTAAACTTTTGAAATGTTTAATTAGTTTGTCAATATTTGTGGTGGTTATTTATAAATATTCCTACTCGTACTCGTACATATTTTGTAGAACTAGATTCCCAGCACAGTCCACTGTTAATTATTAAAATATTTAAAAGTCATACATATATTATTCCGTTTTGCTGAAAAGGGCATAGGTTTACATAAATATAATCGGAAGTGATTTATTTTCCAGAGTAATAATTAATATAATATATAAATAAGTAAGCATCGTTTATTAACATAAATTAATTTTTCCTGGATTAATTTACTTAACGCTCACAGGACACCATGATTCATATGGATATGCACACGAAAGAGATAGAGGTAAAATTAATGACAGAGATAAATGATCTAGAATATTAAATTTAATATTCCTTCTTAATGCAAAGCCTTTTTATTTTATAAAGTAATTTTTATTACACTGTTATTTTGTGTGTTCAACAAACAATATCATAATATGTATATATTTCCTACATATATTTAGTATAAAATACTATTTTAAAGCTTTGTTAGTTTTGATTAGATTATGTAAGTATTGGCAAATACTACAAAATAAATACAACGTTATAATTAGTGCTCAGTTATCATAATATTAGAAACATTAAACTCGATATTTTCCCTTCAAATATAAAATACTATTATACTTTTGACATCTATTATATCTGAATCAGCACTCACTCTTTTCTATTGAATGTTTCAAAATTTGCATGCTTGTAATATCATCCCATTTATCTCAATATGTTTTGTTTTCCTGTTTGTTCTGTATCATTTTATTTCACTTTCAGTTAATGCAAAAGGCCACGCTCGTTGAAATGACGTTTTGATCTCGGAAAATTAAATGTTTAAATATTTTTGCGCATCTGAGAAATATTTCAACAAAACATCAGGTTCCTTTTCAAATTTGATTTGCATTAGATTTTTCTTTTAACCAAACAAAGATGTCTAGACGTAAACTTGTCCACATCTATCTCTTATAAAAGCTTTTTTGGTTTTTAGCCAGGTTTTATTACTCACACTATTTATTATTATTTAAACCTTAGATATTTTCAACTAATTATTAAGTTTACATTTGGTAATTCCTGTGTTGGGTGAATTATTTTGATGCCATATTACTATGTAACTCAATTCTGTTTTTTATTACATAAGTATTTTCAAATAATATAATTTTTAATCATTAATATCATAACATTTTATTTTGAGTAATATGTATTTCCTATTTTTTAATACTTTTTTTCTTTAGCTTACAGATATTTTTTTAAAACATTAATAAACTAATGAAAGCTTGGCATCTATTTATATCTAGCACAATGTTTGATATCATTGATTACTTTTGTTTTAATAATGAAAGTTTAACAAGTTTTATAGCTTTTCTATCGACGTATAGGTATAGTACGAGTTCAAATCTCGCAGCGGCGTAAAATTATATTTTTTTATTGATGTTTGAATCCAAAGAATGGACCCAAGGTCTTCAGTGCATACAACCGATTTTGCTTAATGGGGACACATCGAGAATAAGGCATTTTGGCCCAATCATGGAAAATTTATTGAGATGGTATTCCAGTGGCAAATTCTTCTTTCTTAACCCCTGAAAGCATCTAAGATTAGCACTTTCTCCTACGATTAGTAACTTTCGCAAGTCAGTACCTGACATATTTGCATGGCATAATACTATAATGCAGTCCATCTCTAAAATCAAGTAATTGATGAAAAAAGAAGTTTACTCATACATAAATCATGCACACCTGGCGGTGTAAAGGTGACTGAAACAGAAACAGACAGACCATTAAGTAAATGAATGGTACAGATTTTTTTAGCCGAACATACTCATGTTTCTCTAATGAACAATGAGAGAAAGGCAGCCAAAGGTCTGTTGATGTCTCTATTAAGCAGAATGTTGTTCCAATTAAACATTTAAATTATCTATTAGTTTAATAGTTTTGTTTTTTTTCTAAAGATTTGGCCCAAATAAGCGATTGCCTCCATTAACCAGTAGCTAAATTATGTTAAATTGACTGTGTATAAAAAAACAATCTCCTAAAAAAAATCTACGAACTTTCACTCTTGCTTTGTATATAATCTTAAAATGAGTAATAATATCTTACTAAAAATGCTGAATTTCTTTATACTATACAGTTCCTAAAACTCCAACCGCTGCAAGCTTGGCTGCCGATGTAGTGATACCATGTCCAGGGAAAGTTCGAAATATCGGAGTCACTTACTTAAAATTTTCACTACATGATACATAAAAATTATTCACATTAAACATAATCAGCAATGTTCTGTTATTTTAAAATCACAAATATACTCAATGAGAGATAATTGAATATTCAACTGTCCACCTCTACAAAACTAATAGTCTCTTTCAAGTTATACATAATATCTTTTCCAATGCTTCTCTACTTTTTTTGCTAGTAGCTCTTCTTATCTCTTCAATGTCTGCTGTGAGTAGAAATAATTATTGCTTTTTTGTTACGTTTTATGAACTCCATTCTCCATAACCTCAAATTATTTTGGTTTACGTTACGTTGAAGGCATGCTATTTGCTATAATACTTATGTTGAGATTTCAAATGTGTGTATGTATTAAGTTTGGTAATTAACTTATGTATTTTTTTGTTTATATTATTTGAATAGTTTTTTATTGACTAAAATTGGATTTTAAACTCAATTGAAATAAAATTTGCTTTTAATTTATGTTATTTAGTTTTAAAATAGTGTCTAGCTGACTTGATTTTGTTAATAACAAAATGGAAAAAATATCGAATGTCATTTTTTTCTTTTGGAATAATAATTTTATTTGAAGCATACTGCAAGTTAATGTATTCATTCCAACATATTATATTAAATATTATAGTAAAAAAAGAGTTAACAAATTCAAAGCGAGTATTATATATGTATTGACACATTGGCAATCTATAGATTAATATTCGCATTATATTGATATGAACTACTTGTTGATACTCAATCAAACAGAATAATGTTAAATCTTTTAATTGTGTGTGTCATCTAGCCTATACTCATTGAAAACAGTTGTTATAGTCTGGATGTTTATTGACATCAGATCCTTAAAAGAGTTTTTATATTTTTTTTAAATTACAGCGCTATTCTCAAATACTATCTTTATATATTTAGATATGCCAGAAACATCACATAAAATTTTTGTGTTTTTCCTTTTTAACTATAAATGACATTTGAATTTAAACTTTTCATTTGATGACTTACTGGTAAAAAGGACTTATCTTCAGTTTTCATTTGTCTTCTGTATGTGTTTCAATACTATCTAGGTTCAAATAGCTATAATAATCTTTAATTTATAGTATGTATCTGTATTTAGAGCATGGGTCAAAGAATCGGCTTATGGTAACAGTTAACCACTATTACTTTTGAAAGAAAAACCCAATACACTATAGTGGTTCATAGATTCAAATAAATTAGTATATTTTAATATTGTAACAAGTATATTAAATTATAATTCCTCGGGTTAATTAGTTTTATCAAAAATTATGTTGGTTCACATACTTTTATCAGGACAACCAATGCACTTATTTATTGGTACAACAATAAATAAGTGTATTGATAATTATTGTAAGTATTAGGTTGTCGTTACATGATGTTAATGTTTTCGAATGATGTCTCAGGGCCATCGTATCATCCGCACCACTCGGGACACCTCCGTGGGCGATCAGCGCGGCTAGATAGAGACAGAGAGAGGGACCGTCTGGAAAGAGACAGAGCGAGAGGTTATGACGACGACTACAGTTCAGAGCGGGAGGCGATGTATCACCAGCAGCATCATCAGTCGCACCATCAACAGGCATCTGCTCATCACCATTACCGTCAGTCGCAACATACCTCCCGAGAGGAATATGACCGCGATTATGATGACCGCAGGGACCGACCTGGCCCGACCCACAACCATTCCAATCATGCGCACCATCACCGCCAGAGCGGGCCGGGCGGAAGCAGCTCCCGGGAGGGAGGGCGGTCAGAAGAGCGGTACGCCAGGGGCGGCGGAGGAGACGATTACGGCTCCTCTAGAAGAGCCCTCAACGCCATCTAGTATCCAGATGAGCCACCCGTGTGGTACTGTCGTTTTTAAAACGCAATGAACTTATCTCTGTTAGAATAAGAACTCAGTGATTGTGAGAGAGTGACTCCGCCTGTGAAGTTTATTCGACTTAATTGAATAATTATAATATACGAGACGTACTGTATAAAGCTGCTACAATCACTATTTTTAGATGTAAATCGATGAGTATGCGGTGGAATATTATTATTAGTTTTTGCGATATTTAACACATTATTTTATTTTCAAGGAGACCGCGCTACTCGAGGTTTCAAATGAATCAAACGGTTTTAGTATCACTCTAGAATTTCAATTTTTTAGATACTGAGGAAGCTTCCCTTCCATGTGGCGGTGGATTTATGGTCAGGAAAACTAGACTCGTCTGGAATTCGTCATTCTTGATCATGATCTTCAGACTCTATTTAAATGTTACAATAAATGACTTTTCAGTTTTTTTTAGATTATAAATCAGTAACTAATGCTAAACTTGGTTATTAAATTATTTTTTTATTGTGTTTTTTTTACCAGTACCTTTAGTCGTATTATATTATATGAAATGAAAAAGATGTTTCCAGCCCTTAGACCTAAATTCACCACTACTTTAATGCGACACTTTCGCATATTTTCATACTATAATTCAGACCAAAAGCGATACGAGGGATATGAACATACTTGCTCAATGAACGAATGCTTGTGAAGTTTTAGTTTTTGATTTTGGTTTTCACACTTTGGAAACCGAGATAGTCTGTTTGTTCTTTTAAATAAATGAATGCAATATTGTGCCTCCGACGGATGAAATCGTTTTCAAAATAATAATACGTTAAATCATCAGAAACAATAGAAGTATGAATTACGATAACACCTAACAAATTATTAATATTATTCATAATTTCGAAAGTTAGTATTAATTTACGATAACATGTTTAAAGTAAATCTAATGAATCCATTTAATAACTCATAGAATTTTTATAGCTATGACAAATTAATATTTTTAAATAGTATCTACTTATAAAAAAAACAAACTTCATACGTAAATTTAATTAAATTTCATAACTCGACTTAATAATTTTATATGAAGTTTCAATTATTGTAGTGAACCATTTCGATGTTCATTGTTATTTAAATTTTTGTCATCCACTTAAGTCATTAATCATGCATATAGTAAGATTTTCTATGAGCGTAGTGCGTGTTGCATTGGGATCATACGTATTCTGACTCAATAATTCCATTCATATTCAATTAAAGTTATGAGATTATAGTCCTTTGCCTTGTATTCACCCTTGTACCTATAAACAATAAACAACGAGATGACAAAAATGCAAATAAAGTCTACGGTAGCATATTAATCATGTTCTAAAACTTCTGACATAAGTTTTTTCTGTAGTATACAGATGTGCACTAATCGAGCAGTGTAATAAGTTGAATTATCCATTTTTTTTTATAATCAGGTTACAATGATAATTACTTAATAAAAATATTATTACCTCAACTCACGCTCATTAAAAATCCTCATTTCTTCAAGTCAGTATTATTAAACTAAATTTAAGGACTTGTCTCTTGAGCAATAATAGAAAATGTCAAATTTTTCACAAATCAGTTAGGATCGTTTATTCAAATGTGCCTCTTTTCAAATTTGTAATAAAAAAGCATTTTGAAAGCCCCAATTGAAATTAAGTTATTATTCGTATACCTAGTAGGTATTTTTTTTCTTTATGCTGAATAAAAAATAACCTTAGCTTCTCATTTAAATGTCTAATAATTATTATTATGACATCATCAAATGTTTCATGTTTTAAACGAGTTCTCCGGCAACAGGGAAATTATTGCTTGTTTTGTTAATTGAGTAAAAATATAGTAATGCTATTTAGAAACATTGAATGGTGACATAAATATAACCGAAATGGTGATTATTTAATAGCTGACATAAAAATTGATTGACAATCAAATTGAAACTTTTTAAAAATCAAAATTTAGCTTATCTACTTCTCATCCATAGTAAAGATGAGTATGTATATAGGTTTATTAGACAACAGTTCGCTTTGATCATGTTGACCTTCAAAGTTTATGTTTTGTGAAAGGGAAAATCATCTTGGGAGAAATGGTGGATATCTTTCGATGTTTCGTAATACTGTTACTACTAGTATTTTTTGAGAAAATCAATACTCAAAGCTTACGATGATAAAAAATCAGAACGTCCATCCTATAATTCTAATCTATTACAAAATATGATTATGAATAATTCAGTTTTGTGTACGTAATCCTATAATAATAGATAAGAAATCATCAAAATGTAATATTATTCTGAATGTTTACTAATTGTGATACGGCTTCTATATCAGAAATATATTTATGAGTCTGTTATGAAAAGTTGTATTGTATAAAATCAATATGGAGACGGCTGTCAGTTACCTATATTGTTGTTGTAATCAATGTAATGATTCCTTTTCTAGTGTACACAAAATATATTAAGCGAGAGTGCATTAAATTTATTAAATTTTGTTTCCCAAGAACCTTTCTTGTCTCTCTGTTACATTATAAGAAGGACCATCTAAAACATTTTTTGTTTCATAGCCAAACCTGAATTTGTGAGATACCAAAATATGCATTAGCTTTTAATTGCTAGATAATGTTAACAAAAGTGGTTCAAATTGTATAAACTAGACAGTGGTAGGCATTGACAGATTTGCTATTTTCTAAAAAGATTACCATCTTTTAGTAAAATTGTTACCTTAAATAAGAGTATATGTAGTTATTGCACTGATGGGAAACAAAAATTAAGGACAAAATTTTATAGCTAGCTATCTCATTTTGGTAAAAATCATCAAATGATATAAATTTGATACATAATGTTGTCCAAATATACTCTTGTTGTGTGGCTAATCATTCATTTTGTCAAATACAAAATCTAATTGAATAATAATATTAATTTTCATAGTTCTATAAACAATATCGACTTAAAGTTCTGGTCCGCTTATTAATGTAGTGTAAATTTTATATTATGATGTATTATATGAAAGTCAAAGTGGTCCTTAAGTCAAACCTTAAAAAATTAGTCCCGCTCTAGATTAGTCCTTAGATTTATCAAAAGCATATTGTCAGAAAATCACTATAATATTCCAACAATGCTTGTGTCAATGTTTGCCTTTCAATTCCATTTACTTGTATAAAAAATATTCTTCGATATTTCAATGTAGCCGGGGTCCTGCTATTTATTTCAACAACCATTTTAAGTGATATTTAACTATAGATACGTTAGTTAAATTAATTGATTCATAAATCTAACAATTTAAAGAACTTTAGTATAATATTTCCATTAGTTTTGCAAGTAAAGGAACTAGAATTCCCCCTGCGCAAATAAGACTATCATGGTGTAGAAAAGAAATTTAATTTGTTTTTATTAGAATAATAATCAATTTGTATAATGTATTGTAATATTACTTTTAGTAAATAACCGTTTATAATTTATTTTTTGTTTCCATGAACACTGGGAATGGCCGGTGTAAAAATGAATATCGAAACCTACACAAATTATGTTCTAAAACTTTATTAGAACAGATACTAAACAATGCTTTCAGTATTTAAGCTGTCATAATATTGCAAACAAGGCTTTGTATTTCATGTGCATGTTGGGAATAAATCATAGGTTTTAAAAAACAAAAATGATAACAAAATTTGCCATTTTCTTTATTTGTCCAATAATCCAATTTTAATATTGTAAGCAAAAACTATAATCAATACGCTACTTTTAATGATATTTGTACAGTGTAATTCACACGTGTAGTCAAAATGGTTATTTATCTTTGACAAGATTCTTATATGACTGGACTGTTAATGTAATAAATTGAACCTTTAACAATATTATAATATTATTGTAGAGTTTGAAAATATGTTGTTGAAATTGACGAGAGTTTGGCCATGTTTTGTGAATCTTTGCGCATATTTTTTTTTATTATAATATTAATATTATATTAAATTTAATGAAAAGTATAGGTACCCATACTTTTAGTGTCCTCAAATATGCGGACTTGTAAGAAGTGCTGTGATGTTTACAAAACAAATTCGAAGGAAGACATTATATTTACGCTCTTATTTATTATTTCTCACTTTGACTAACTATTAATTATCGTTTTTCTATTAAATAAAACATTTCATGATTTGAAAAATATCTTCCGATTAGTTTGTTCAATACCTAGTTTAATTAAAATGGACATTTAATATGTATCTACATATAATTCGATAATTATTAATAATAAAATGATTGGATGTATAAATTACATTATATTTAAAATGTGATATCCATCAGTCCGCAATTTTAAGCAGCGAACGCTAATTAATAGTAATTAATATTTGGTATTTTCCAATGTGCTTTTAATACAATTTATATAAACTATCCTAAAAAGATTTTTTTGAATTTGATTAATCATTAAATGTTCTGATCGCTAAATAGCTTTTGTGTAGACTTCTCTACATATAATTTAAAAGATTTTTTTTCGATAATATAATCGGCTTCTCGGGGTTGTACCCATCCCTTTACTGTATATTGGTACCGATTCATATTTTATTATTGTTATGTTACGGTATAGAGAACGCTTACATATATATATATTCCTGAAGTCTTGTGAATTTTTTGGAATTTAAAGTGTTTAATTTTTTTATATTATTACAATGATACGATCATAACAATAAGATAACAATGTCATTACATATTTACCAAATTTCCCATGCATCAACACACATGAATAGTAAATAGTTTTCTGTACACATTTTCCCAAAACTTACAAAGATTTCGAGTACTGCTTTAATGAAACTAGTTTCATTAGAGAATGTAAAATGATTATGTGTCGTCAACTATGTGGCTAAGATATATAACATTGCATTATGTAATTGAATCAATCATTTCAAAAAGACATGTCATTATTTTGGAATATTTAACAAGAGCATAAAATATCAGAGAAATGAATGCTACACATAGAGTAATAAATCGTATAAATTCCATTAAATGTATAGCTACCTCAATTCACTTATTGCAATTCTACAGTAAAGGTAAAATTTTGGATAAAATAGTCACCACACAGAAATGTCTTTTTCAAATAATTCTTCTTAAAAGTAACAATTCTATTATCGGATATGTGATAAAGAGAAATCTGTAAAGTGTAATACTAGTTTCCAATTAAATACATTGTTAGGTTAGTTTTGCACTAAGTTTGTGTTGTTCATTTGAACAAAAAAAGAATAAATTTCTCACTATACAAGAGAAAAAATAAAATTGGCTGACAGTGACATCTGGTTTTTTGAAAGACTGATTCAATTTATTTTATAATCACACCATATTTATTAAATGAATATACAATCACATCATGTAACAAAGAAATCAGAAACTCCACAATATATTTGTAGTCCTCGATATTGTATGTAATTTCTACCTTGTAGACATGGGATTCAATTCATCGGGTCAATTGTACATACTCATGGATGTTTTTTATGCTTTTGACTTAAGTATTTGATTGTACTTTTAATCGTGATGTATTCATGTGACCAAGATTCCTTCCTTACGTTAAGCAGAATATTTTTTGTTTTTAAATTGCAATTTATAAAAATAATGTTAAATCAAGTATTCAAAATGTGAATTCTAATATTATTGTGTAATGTAACTATTTAAAAAATATCCCAAACAAAAATGAATATCTACTTGAATCTTTAGTACTATATCGCAATACTGATCACTGGCGCCAAAATACCAAATACGAATTATTCTTTTTCATCCATCGTAACGATATGGTAACACTATTGAGATGCATCGAAATATGATAAGAGATTCCTCGTACTATTTTAATAGGCTTCAAATATAATGACTTCAACTAAAGCACGATGCTAGAAAACCATATTAAAGAAATAATCATAAAAAATCTAATAATTCACATTAATTAACAACTTACTGTCACCTAACTACTTCAAATACACCAGATTTTTTAATAATCAAACAATACAGATTGTATTCCATTTGCTATGCTAAATATTTCTCAACTATCATGTTAATTCATTTCTAGCAAAACTAACGATTATAAAAAAGTATGGAGTAGGTGAAAAATAAAATATTCACCCTTTAATTAATTTCCATAGGAAGGAACATACTGTATTACTAAGTGAAAACACAATGTCCTACGCGTGGTTACAGTGTAGATGTAGATACAGTGTTTTTACTTAGGAGAGCAAAGTAAACCTAAATTGAAATGGAGTACTCATGTTTCATCTAATACCAAAGTAGAGCAGCAAAAATTATAAGAACTATATTGACAATTGTATCAGTAATAGTGTCAGCCACTTATAAAATGTCTCCATTTTGAATACGGTAGATTAATCGGTTACTTCTCAATAGTGTTATCGGAAATAGTCCACAGATTACTGTCAAACACTAACTGTGTAGTTGAAATGGTGTGAGAGAGTTTCAATTGATTTAATATAGTCAAATATATGAATTTAGTAAAAAGGCGTATTGCTGACTTTTGTGCCAGGTTGCAGACTGTAAAAATGTGACTACCTTTAACCTATTTAAGATTTTCAACAACTTGAATAAATTTATGAATAATATACTTATTGTTGCAACAATTTGTAAATAAAAGAGTACTTTTTATCAATCACAATACTATATACTTTGATTTCTTGAGAACCTATAAGAGTACATTTGCAGACTTCATCAAATTTTATCAAGAAATGTACATGACTGGAGATTCCTCCAATTTATATGAATATAAAATGATGACTTCTTCATAATTTATACAATCTACGTATCCTTAATCTACAATCTACTTCAAATTTATTAAGATTCATCCACTGATGAGTTGGACACATCATCCACGCAGATGTCGCAGTTGATTCGTTGAGGTTTTCATACAGAGAAAAAAAAGTGCTAATAGATCATGCTTTGAGTGACCAAATAAAATGGATAGAGATTTCCAAGATCTCAGCATCAGCAATTAAAACAAGGCACAAAATAGCGAGGACTAAAGAAATTTGACCATGGGAGCCTTTGCTAACCTTGTTCTGTACAACAAACGGTAACGAAAGCCGAAGTCATATTATATATTAATTTATATCAATATCATAGGAAGAAATTCAACAAAACTAATGCTTTTATTGTTTGCATGTTGTCGTATAACACATTATTTTTTGGTACTTTATCCCACACTCTAGACCAGTACTCCATACCTTTTATCTTTCATGGCACTTTTAATGTTTTTTCCAAAATTTCATAGTACACCACAAGTAAGTAATACTACCAATTTCTCATGTTTTTCTTATAGTGGAGAAATATGCACCACAGCACACCCAAAATTGTCTAGCAGAACAACGATCGTGGAGCACTGCTCTAGAGATATCTTTTCACTCTTATCTTTCAAAACAAGGCAGTCTCATGAGGTAAATATTTTTTGTTTAAGTAATGACATACGTAGCCCCGGATTAAAAATCGGCAATAAATTTTAGCACTTAAAAATATTAAAATGTAGCCATTGAGTAGTAGATTTGAGTTTGCTATTGGGGTGTGCATTTCAATAAATACATTAAGAGAAGAAGCGAGCCAACCTTATGGAAAAAAAAAACAAACACATACTCTTTACTTGATAGAGATAACTAAACAAAGAAATGTATATTAAATTTTTTTTAAATACGATATTTCCATTTTTGTACTTTTGTCAGGATGGTATTTCTTAGGACTGTTTTTGACCCATTAACTCAACTCTTATATTAATGGATTCTATGTTACCTCCTTTTATAATCACAATTCTTATCTACTTCCCAGGCTATCCACCATTTAAAGTAATGAAAATTTTTATTTCATACTAGCTGAACCCGACATGCGTTGCAATGCACTATAAAAGAGTATTGTGTAAT
>JAGVSQ010002395.1:0-24879 GCA_022683975.1 Rhyacophila evoluta | reverse complement strand
CTTTTGACATGAACAACGTTTCCGAATGTAAACAGAATAATAATTAAATAATTGCTGTGGTAAGGCAATAATTAGTATGCAAAAACAAATGGCAAAATGTAACATATTATACACAGTACACAGCAAAGTAACACTGATATGAAAAATAAATGAGACTTTAACATCTTGTTTATTCTGTTCTTCTTCGCTGAATTCAGCTTAATTAATTCTATGTATTATGCGATAAAAAGAGATATATAAGAGCTAATGAATTTCAGCAATTGATTAATTAATTAATAATGACATCAAGTTGAGAAAAGCTATTTTAATTTGTGAACATATGCAACAAAAAAAAGTATTTGGAAATATATGAAATATATATTAATTACAATATACTATAATTATATTGTAATTCATTCATATTCATTACGGAAAACAGATTTGTATATACAAAAAGTTGGTAGTCGAAAAAATTGGGATTTCATTTTTATTTTAAGTAAATCTATTAAATTTGCCCATAAAAATCATTGTGAGCATTTAACTTTATGAAATAATTTATGTTAATATTTGGTTGAAATAAAAAATACCTACATTACGCGGACAAAATAAATGGATTAAAAATTGATTAACAGTTGTATCGATGCTATTGTTATTATGAATTGAAGTTATAACAAATATATAAATTGAAGAAAAAATAATATTGTTATCCAATTAGCAAGAATAGCAATTGATTAAACCAGTGAATACATATGATGTATAATGAAGTGTAGTGAACGTCGTGAGAATAAATATTAATATTTAAATAATTTATGAATTGAGTGGTTGAATTATATAATAATTCAAATATCATCCATGTCATAAAAATGAGTATTTTGCATAAAAATTATAAATTATTTTCATTTCTAATACCTTAATATGTGAATGTGTCTTTTTAACCACTTGAATTAATGTAAAATCTCAATAATATAATAAAATGGACATTGATTTAATTACGAGTATATTTCAAATATTATAATATATATACACGGTTTTAAATAATGTTACTATTGGCGATCAACCGCTATCCTTTTTTCAAACTATCTAATCCATATTACATAGTAGTTAAAATGCATAAAAAATATTTTTTTAACTATTTACAGGTATATATATCATAAAACTAAGATATAGAAAATTTACAGTAAACATTGTAAAAGGTGTTTTTTTCCTTGTCGCATAACACAAATGTCGTTTACAGCGTGCGACACCCCTGCTTTTAAACTTGATTCACGCGCATTAGCCTAGAACCGTGGTTTGACGGTTGAACCAGCCGTGACGAATAATTGAAAGTTTCCTTGATTTTGATCCGGATTACGATAAGTGTTCGTGAACATATTGTTATGTCAAGATGATGCATTAGACGACTTTGCCAAAATGTCACATACGGCTTATGTATATTGATGTATCATTCATGCTAAAGTCGATCGAGAAAGTGAACGTTTGACATGTCATTATTCACATTTATTAAATAAATTAACCATAGACACAATAGAAAAAAAAACAGAGCTTATTGTTATTTAATAACATGGTACATATTTTAAAACAGTAATATTATTTAGAAAATAAAAAATGTGTACTCTTTTTTCTTATTATATTGGTAACATATCGATTATAGAAAGGAAAAAGAACGTAACCCTCAGTTATGTCAAAATAGCTTTTTTTCGATAACCACTATATACATTTTAATACACGCATTATTTGTATAATAATATAAGCTATACATGTCAAATTAGTATCTAAATTTAGCTTTTAAGTTTAAAAAAGTAGGGCCTATCAAATCGGAAAAAAAGTAACTTCAAATACATTAATTTGACTAGTTTATCTTAAATAATTTAGTATATTCATAAATTATTTGGTAAATTATGTTTTAGTATTCATACACTTAAAGGTTGTTTCTATTTTATATTTTGACATTGCTAGAAAACCATTTAGTAGACTTTTTTGTGTCTGCTGTAAGATTTCATTTGTGTGGATTACATGCTTTTTCCTTTCCACAGCCAATATGATACTGTAATATAATGAAATATTGTGTAAATAATTAGTATTTATTTTAAACTGCAGTTAATAAATGTAATAAAAAGAGGGTTATGTTTCCTGGTTGACTGAAAAAAGATGTATTTCAATTTTAAATATTTCATATATCAAAATTACTCAAAATTTCCAAAATTCCGTACAGATGGTTATTTGCAAGGTAGGTTCGGTCATTTGGAAATTAAATGTGGATAGTACACGAATGGTGTCAAAATATATGCAAACAAATTGTATAATTATACAAGCTAAAAATCAAGGACCATTTAAATATTTCCGACAATCTATTTATCAAAATATTCAATGAAATAATTTGATCATTAAATGGTACCCAAAAGATATAAATTATACGAATGGTATATATAAAGATAGCATAAAAAATATTACAAAAAGTTTAATCAGATACAAAATGCAATGTATTTATGCAGGCTGAAAATATTTATGATTTAAAGATGTCTTTTTTGCAATATGCACCGGTTAAGATTTTTAATTTACGAACATTCACTTCATTACAATAATTATGCACTTATTAAATTGTACCAACACAAAATTAAAGAAATATATTTAATGATTTTGATATTCACTTACGGTAGATGTACTGTTCAGACAACTCCATATAAGTACATCGCTACGTTTATTCCAGACAGATTAATTACAGTCTGCCAAATTCAAATAATTTATATTTTTAGCAAATATTTCCTAAAGTATTTGACCAATAAGTATTCAAGAAAAGACAGCAGCTATACAAAAAATAGAGTAAACATATTACAAACAAGTGTTATAACTATGTGCGTTAACAGCGAAACAGAACTAACTTATTATAACTATATTTTTAATGATTAACTATGTTCATTATATTAATTTGTCGAACGCTATTTTAAGTATAATGCTTCTATGGAAATTGAATAATGATAGCTTATAATATTAGTTAGCACTATTCAATTGTTCAATGGTTTTATCTCTTGTGATTGTGATACTAATATAAAGATTGACTACGAATCAAACTCAGTGCCATATGGTTAATCAAGATACATATTAGTAAAACTCTTTTAATTAAAAGCATATTTATAGTTTACCTTGTCCACTCCAAAAATAGAGCATACAAAGCATAGATCAGATTGAAGACGTCCATTTCAGAACTGGAGTATATGAATATCTCCAGTTTGCAAGCATGTATTGATAGACATTCTGGCAATTGTCGAATTACATGTTGTCAGCTAATTGTTCAATGTAAAAGGCAATCCAGTTCTGAATTTTTGGATTTGTTAATCTAGCAGCTGTAAGGATTAAACTTTAACAAAGCATGCACGCTAACCTCTCAGCTACCGAGAAGACTGCAATCATTGATGAATGAAATAACATAATTGTAGGCACATTTTAAAGTTTCGTATTAGCTAATAAATGTATCGGCAAAGACTTACAATAGCTGTGAAAATTATTGTAATCAATACGTATATAGTTTCTATTCAAAAATTTTACATTTTTTTCTTTGAATGCAATCTGCGTTGCCTAAGACTTCATGACCATTCTAAAATGAAATCAAGCCTCAAAGTTCATTATAACGAAATGATGCATGCATGTCAACACTGAAAATTATTTCCCTGACCATTGTCTTACTGAATAAGAAACATTTCACACATTATGCAATGACAAAATGTGAAGAATGAAATTGTGAGACACATTTTCAAATATCTTTTTGTCAAAAAAATTTCGTTATAACACGTAGTTTGTACTCAAAAAGCTATTTGCTCATCGTTAGATTTGACATCATTGCATGATTTTTTTAACATTAAAACTGCATATTTAAACTTACTAGATAACCATATAATGTCTACACTGTAACAATACTTTTCATTTTACAAGTGATGATGAACTTTAAAGGCTTTTTTGGTCAAATTTCAAATAACGATAGAAGACAGATATTAACAATATCAATTATATGTTATGAGTTCAAGATATACAAATCCTCTTAAGGTAAAAGAAATTAAGCCTCACAGAAAAATAGTGTCGTGAATGAGGTTGGATTCCTTTTTCTTGCACATAATTTGATAGATCCTCTTTTTTTAAACAAATGCCATGATTTGATAATAATTTGGCAATTGTATCTTGAATTCTTTTAACTAAACGTGTATTTAGTTGCGTATATTGTAATTCAAAACGAAAAATAAAATTGCATTAATATCTTTTGCCTCAAAAGGTTTGATATTTTATCTGCAATTTGCAAGTTTTCGACGTGAGCAATCAACAATAATAATCAAGCTATCGCTCAATCCATTGTATTGTAGTTCATACCAGAATCTATAACAAAAAAATAAACGAAAAATGTAAATCTTTTAGAAGTTATTTGAAAGCATAATTGTTCTCTTTCAGTGTTATCATATCTGTGGTATTTGATAACACATTTATTGTTGATAATAACTTATTGTCAGTGTGTATTTACTTGTCATCTATGTATGTACAGTCTGATGGGAACCGGATTGCAGATTCATATTACAAGTTTACAGATTAAAAATATTTTAAGATTTAAAACCCGCAAATAAATTAAATATACATTTACTTGATATTGAATTTACGGTGACCACATTTTAATACTACATTTTATACACCGCATCGAAAAAAAACTATTGAAAAATTTATTTATGTCTTTTCCACTAATATAATATATCACAGTGACCTAAATACTGCCGATATACTTTTTTTTTAATGTTCTGGATTTTTTTCAATTTCAGATATTTATATGTTAAAGCAATGACTCCCAAACATTTAACCTTACTATCCCTTCTTGGAAAATGCTTTTTGAACGCAAAATTGTTTCCAAAAACATACTTAAATATATTATATATAATGAGTATTACACATCACAGTTTCAGAATCCATGCTGGTGTCTAATTTTTTATGCATTGATTTGTGTATTACAATTTTAAAATAATACGAAAGACGAAACATGTTGTTGAAAACATTAAATACTTTACGGTTCTAATGCGTAATATTTAAATTTTATATTTATTACGACAATGTATAATTTTACAACTATAAATTCGTGTAAAATGAAGGAAATACATCATCCAACCATTCATTTTTAGCCACTATTTTTCATGAAACACAACTATTGTCAATAATTTTTGAAACTCCATAGGCCATCACCTGCCATATATATATATATATTTCTTTAGTTTTTATTTACGAGCGAAATGGTCCACTTTGAGAATCACTGTGTTACAGTATAAATATTACCAATAATAAAATATGAATATAACTACCTAAATTAGTAGCGTGAGATAGTTCATCTGAGTCGTAAAGAAAGCAGTTAAACTTTATTTTAATAACGATTTTTTAAGTAGAAATATTATTAATGAATACATCACCTACTTAAAACTTATTTAATATTTTAATTAAATACTATTTGCAAATATAACAATATTTTATTAATAAATTTGTAAATAACGAACGTCTTAAAGTTAAACCAAAAAAGTTATTCATTACATTGCATTGTTTTATAATTGTTAAGAGAAAATGAATTTAATTGGCATATGGTTAAAAAGCTTTCAAAAATCTTTACCTTTCTTTTCGTTGGAAAAAAAATGATCTAATTTTGTGAATCTGAGCCCATCTCGATAATTTGACGTTTTTTGATTTAATCTTTGAGTTTTATTGTCGAATCGTGCATTCTCTTAATCAAAACTATATTCCTAATAATTATCACTAATATCTGTGCTCTTACACGCTATTTCTGAGTCAATGAGCCAATGAGAAGGCGTCTTGTTGTGCATTTGTTCGAACGTACCTGGCATTTTACCGTAATTAAATCAAATTATCTAGTTAATGACTAAAAATTTTATAATTTCGTTAATGCAAAAAAGGTATTAAATTATTTGCAATTTCACTGAGCATATATATACATATAAATTATTTTATGCTTATTTAAGTGTAGCTTTTAGTTTATAAGATTACTCAATGATATTAACTCCTAGAAAATAAAACTTTTTTGAAATAATTTTTTTGAAGAGAAAATTTGGATGCATGAAATTTATTTAAAATTTGTCTAAATTTTTGATTAAGTCTTCTTCTTCTTCCATGTTCACTCCCTAAGTGCGGCATATGGACACCACGTCCCGTCTCCAAGAATCCCCGTCGCCCGCCCTTGCGTCCTCTCAGGTCATACCTGCATCCCATTACTCCGCCGAATACATTCTATAAATAGACGCAGACAACCGGTCGACTTAAAGACTAAGCAGATCTGGTTCAGACCTTCTTGAGGCATCCGCAATATGTGTCCGAGGCAGGTCCAGCGTCGCAGCTTCACTTTGTCAGTGATAAGTGGATACATAGTCCGTTCTCTTATCTTCTCAGATTAAGTAATAACCTTATAAATAGATTTTCTGTTCAACAGAGTTATTTATTTAAAATTAAATTTAATACTTTTACTATTACTAAATTATCAATCAATTAATAATAGAAACATATGAAGAACTCAAAGAATAAAAGTCATGCAACGATGCTATAATTGCCTGGAACACGTGCTGAGGATGCGTCTAAATTTTTTTAATTCTTTACGCTTCTTTCTTGGATTTTTGTTTTATAAAATACCGTCGAGTACTTTATAGGACGTATTCAGCTAATTTAAGATAGGTTAGCCTGACTTAAAAAGCAGTATTAACTAATAGGTGACAATAAATTCTGATGGCATTATGTGAAAGCTATATGCTCCACAAATAATATGGAGAAAATTTGACTTAGTATTCCATATATTTCTCATATTTGAATGTTAAATTCTTTTTAACGTATGCATCGTTTGTATTATTTCATCATAAAAGCTTTCTCTAAAGAATCATAGACGACAATGTTAATCATATAAAAAATATTATAAAGCAAAAAATACACGGGTCTGTCTGTTTGTTTGTGTGTCATAAAAACTTCTCATAAAGCGTAAACAGTAGTCACGTAATATTTGCACTTGTTATTCCGGTTACTATTTACAGATCAATTGTGCTATTTTCATTCAACTTATTCGGAAGCAAACGATTATACAGGACTATCCATTGATTATAATATTTTCGAGTATTTAATAAAAATTAAATACCAATAAATAATAAAATTCTGAAAATATTGTATATATATGTGATACAATATTTAATAAATATTAAAATAAATTTATAATTACAGGTGAATTAAAACAGATACAGTTAATATATATTGAGTTTGAATCTAATAATCCGAGTAATGAAGCTGATAAAATATAAATTACTGATGAATATCAAGAATGTATAGAAAGAATTTAAATGAAATTAAGTATAATAATAATTTGAAATACTTAACAGCGATGAACAGTAAAACTTGAACATGAAAAAACAACAACAATAATTTGTTAAGTGACATCTTTAAATGTAATAAGCTTTCGAAGAAAGTTTTGAGTATCATTACTGCAAGAATAACTTTCAAACAACAAAATTATAAAAGATTATGACGGCATTATCTAACCTTGATATTATAATCTGGTCTAATAATTATATTAGACACGTCAGAAACGTATTTTCTTCACAATACAAACATTTTAAACGTTTTCGTCAAAGATAAAATCTCTTTGCGGGATTATATTACTCGTCATAATGGATTTCGTAATACTTATTCGCGTTTACAAAACGGATGGTGATTATCCACTACATTAAAAACTTAACTTGTGTTTTGCAAAGCACACATTGTTGCAAAAGCTAGTTTATTTTGATGAAGGCCGATTTACAGTTTCCGGCATCGCTGCAGCTGCCGGTAATTGAACACGGAACCATCGCTAAGAAAACATCTCGCCCGACGACGCCTATGCTCATATTGCCTCGAAGAAAGTGGATTAATAAATAATTGATATCTTATACACGAACAGACACCATGATTTTACTGATGGGTATGGCAATACAATGTAAAGCTTGTCTAGAAATCTTTGATACCTTTCTAAATAATACATAAATTAACGAATTTTAAAGATAACTAATAGCTTCTATTTTTTAAATATAGTATTCCACATTTTATTACAAGGGATAGATTTATTTATTCACATAGGGACGTTTTACTGTTACTATTCAGAAAATTCTTAAACCTTTTTTAAACTAATGGTAACTTCAGTATAACAGGGCATTTGTATATAGCTTCTCTTGGGCTCCTTGTATCTGGATAATATTAGTTTGATTCTCACATTTTCTGAATTTAAAATAATCTAAATCGTTGTTGAAAGTATTTATTAGGAAAATTGAAATAAATAAGTGTGTCTGTATTATTATCACGTAAATTTAGTTTTAAGTGCCATAAGTTTTCTGTTCTCAATTATAAATACATGTATGTGCAATTGTCTTGTTTGCATTTCTCTTGTGTGCATTTTTCTGATTAGCGTGACAAGATTAAAGATGAAAAAACGTTACATATAACAAGTAAAATTAATTTATAGAAAATGTCCAGACCTGTCAAGATCAAAGAGTATCTTATTGTAATATGATACTTATATAGTGACAATAAAATTTCTTAGCATGTGTACACAGTCTTATTAATAGTATTATATTGATATTAAATTGCTTAGCATAAACAATATCGTCAACGACAAAACCTTATTGTAAATAAATATATTCCTTTTTTAAATCATCATAAATCATTCATTAGGCAATCATAATCCATCACAATACTTGCCAGTATTACAATATGAAAACGTTATTGGAAATATTAAAATCAGTCATTAATAGACGGAACAGAATCAAGTAAATATTTTGCCATTTAATATATGGTAATCAATGTGATATTCAATAATGCATCCATTCTGTCATTATTGTCATTCAATTGAAAGTTATCATTTTTTTTCTAATCGTCAAAATTTTCAACATATATCTTCATACTGCGGGAGTTCCATGAGATCTAATTTTGGACCAAATATGGCTAGAGAGATCTTTGAAACCTATATTTTGGGAGTATTTCCTTTATTTTTATCTCTATTTTGAGAGTTATTAGTGAATACCAGTGGCTAAAAAAATATCAAAGGAATAATATTCATGTAAAAACTAAATTCTAGCATAATGTTCTTAAAATTTCTCGACACTAAATATAAATAACAAATCAAAATATAAAATACAAATATGAAACCCAAATCAAAAAAACTGAAATAGCTCTTTTATTGGAGAAATTTGTCAATACAACACAATCGGTGTACGTAAAGAGAGATTTTGTGAATTAAAATATTAAAATCAATGACAAAAAATTTATATTGACCAATGTTAATTATACAAATACAAAATATATTAAAAATTAAAACAACAATATCGTATTCCTACAGTTTAAAATTAGTGTGTATAATATATCAATTTATATTGGACAAAAAACCCCGAAGGATATATCAATAAAATTCTATATTATGATACTGACAATATTTTAAACCCATACAAATCACAATACGCACCTGTTTACTTATAAATATAATCGATCGTTTAGCCGTATAAGATATGTGAAACTCTCTACTATTTAGTCATAGACAAATCAGGAATGGAGAT
Source organism: Rhyacophila evoluta (assembly GCA_022683975.1). Taxonomy (NCBI): domain Eukaryota; kingdom Metazoa; phylum Arthropoda; class Insecta; order Trichoptera; family Rhyacophilidae; genus Rhyacophila; species Rhyacophila evoluta. Next base: position 15,316 of record JAGVSQ010002395.1, on the reverse strand, counting down.
ATATAGACATGAGGCGTACTCCCAAGAAATTAAAATACGTACACCTACGATGCATCTATTCAATAAATACACACATCGTATTAGCATCTTAGAATATAAATTTAGCCTCACCCAAACATACTCATGTTATCTTTTAATATACTTATATTTTATAATAATATTATTTATCGATCTTTTCCTTAAATACATCTGTGTGTTTTTTATTATTATTTCTCACTAGGCCTCACTTTCTTTTGAAGTCAAACCTGTGCAATACTTAAATAAAATAACAACTTGATAACATGATATACCCCGAGGTAACGTATTTTAGAGGTCGTCTCAGTGGTGTAGCCTAGCGGGATATTAAAACTGACACTTATATGGATAAATTAAATTACAATATGTTTTGGCAAGTCCGTTAACACAAAGCAAGCATTACGAAGATAGCAAAAATAAATAACATTTTATCCTATTGTGCTGAGTTATATTATTGCAACTATCATAAAAACGTAAAGAATTTCTCTAATTTTTTTATTGTTTATAGTTAAAAATATGCTATAATTTACTTCAACACGTAAAAGATTTTCTTTTTATTGTTTGTATTTTCGACATTAACCAAACCAAAAACTGTATTTATATGACAATACGTTATTTAAAAATTTATTATAATATGTGTCATCCATTTAACTGGTCAGTCAATAAATTTTATCAAATTAAAATTGGAAACCCTGTGGAAATTGGAAGTTTTCTACATCTAAGGCGTCTGAAATTTCTATCAGCGTTTCTGCGTTCAACATTACTATTGAAGTGCATTCACGGCTGGACGGATTATTATTTAAAGCTGTATTAATCAGCACATCAATATACCATACCATTAGTAAATCGAGCTTTTTACCATCTTGACGAATTGGCCTCGCATTTAATAAAAAAATTAATGTAAATCGATAATTTTTTTTATTAGTAAAATGCTAATTTTGAACATTTTAAAAATATGATAATTATAGATATTTTTGTATTATTACTGATGATTTTTATTTTAAAGCGACGTCACTGGACTGTCCGTTTTTTTATACTTAACACTGAATCACCATTCGTTATTAATGTTTAATTAAAACAGGTGCGTAATTGATAGATGGATTCGTATTCATATTACGATTTGAAATATCTTCATTAACTCTATTTCATTTAAAGTTAATATGTTTTTAAATCATTATTTTCTCAAAATTTATCTTTTCACGTTGAGGTAAATAAAATGATTTAATGTTTCATGAGCATGTGAAATTATATTTTAGCCGTTAACTAATATATAAAGAATATTAAATATTATCAGGTGTAATGTTTATTTTTTTAAAAACATCACTAAACTTGCCCAGTTTTTATTCGATTGTGAAAATATATGTTTTATCATAATACACTAACCATGTTCACTCTGAAAGTAGATTACAATGATATTGATAGTAAAAATATATAATGATATATCATTTCATAAGAATTAGAATTATATGGTGTTATATGATATGTATAAAACTGTAAATTTGAAAATAAAACGTAAAACATTTAAATAGTATACTTAAAAAAAGAACTTTTTTATCAATAACATATAGAGCTAAAATAAACATGTACACTTGAAGCTTTTCATCATTTGCTTTCAATAATCCTTATTCTATTATTAATAGTAGCTAGAGTAAAATATTTAAAGAATTTTAAAGTTCGTTAAAGCTTGACTGTTTAATTAAATTCATTATAAATAGTACGACCTAGTAAAAAATATTTATTGTATATTCTGCTTATCTGTAGTAAAAAATGATTGAAATATTTTTAAATAAACTGGTTGATTATTTTTTCTTGGTCTCAAAACTCTGCTTTAAAACCAGTCTAGAGAATAGTTGTGTGTGCGTACATAAAATTTAATCAGTTTATGGGATCGATCGGAGTGAATTAAACTATTACCGATTGGCAATCGGCCATATTCATCATCAAGATTCGATTTTCTTTCAATCGCTACCAGCATGCGCATGCAAAATTTCAATACATGAAATAGAAAGTGAAATCGTCGTTTTACTAATGTACTAAGTAAGCCTATATTTTTTGATTAGTGACACTAATTATTTTTAGCAAAAACCATTAACTTAATTAACTTAAAAGTCTTTTAATGTGTCCGAACTTTTTGCATTAGCCTTAAGCACCTTTAGCATTGCAATACGTATACAATTTCCATATATTACCTTTACTATGGAGTCCCTATAACTTCAACTTGTATAAATCAAATGTTATTAAACTGCTACAAACTGCGGTACGGCCCATGCGTGGTATGTATTATAGATAAAATTCATAAGCCGCACCACACCCACAAAATGCTTACAATATACTCTTCATTCGATATATGTTCAAATAAATAAATATTTGAAATAATGAAATATGTTAAATATATGGTAATTTTTTTTTAATATAAACAAATTATAAAATCTTATTGAAAAGTGATCAAACGTTCAACCAATTATCTTGTTGCAATATATTATATCTATGTGTAGCCCTATGCTAGAAGCACCTTTGTCAGATATTGACTATATCGACTTACAACATGATATTCCAAATTTTTATTTGAATACTTAAAAAAATCAGCGTAATTATTCACTTAAATTTAAAAATATAATTATATCTTATACGCAGTTCTAGGTAGTAAATGACAGATGTACATTAAAATTCATTTCACGTATTTAGTTTTAAGTTCAAAATAACAATCAATTTCGGTGGATCGATATTTCTATTTCAATATATTCTATCAATGACTTGAGTTATATACTAAGTTTTAGCTATGTGTTAAACTCATGAAATAATTGTCTGATCGACTGGTTTTTTCGACTTATTTATCAATGATATTTTCATTAATTTTCAACGAATGGTTCATAAAAAAGAAATAAATTAGGAAATAATTCAGTATTTTGAAAATATTTCACCTATCCTTTGACTTTATTCCACTACATTGTGTGCCACTTGCATTTATGTCATAAAGACAACCTTTATATAGCATACCCATTCTATTACCACCAAAGCTTTGTAATTCTCGTAACTCAAATTAATTTAAAATTTTGGTAAAGCCATCAAAATAATATTTTCACTCTATTCAAATTACTTTCTTTAATGAAAAAAAAATACATTTTTTTCATTGTATTTATATTTAGTTATGAAAAACACAATTATTTTTAAAGCAGTGATATATAATAATAATATCACCACTAGAAGCTTTTGCGGTTGGAAAACGAAAAATATGTTCGTGTATAGATATACCCGCACCAATTATGCTTTCAGTATTCGGCAAATTAAGTACAAAGTTACGAAATGAAGTCTACATTTTAAACTTTCCAAAACCATTTACTTTATCAAGTATCCCTTTACAAGCCTTTGGATTGTTATTTACATATCGAATTGCAGACTCTCTCTGTCTGTGTAAGCACAGACTGACCTTATTATATTGTGTCTTCTTAAAAGCTTTTTGACCATTTTAATATTAATATAATAATATTTCTCCGAAAGTGGATGACATAAATAACAGTAGCATGAAATTGTTTCCTCCAGAAATGAAATACAATTAAACAGTATAGTGAGAAGATATTTACACTAGAAAAGAAGTCCATTGATATCTTCTTGAATTTTTTTCTAATAGATTTGTATCTTATTGTCAAAAATTAGTTATTGTTCAACTTATTGGATATCCATTTCTGTATCACTAGGTTTATTAAAAAATCGTGACAGCTGTAATATTTAAACTTCTAACTATAAAACTTGCAGACTTACCTCATGGTCATAAGGAGATATATTATATATAATTTATATAATTGCGTTTATTAAAGTTTTTTGGAATTGTTATACATTTGAGTTTAATAGATCGGACGTAAATAAAATATGTGATTAAAAATGTACTCAAATTTTTCACTTAGCATTAAACGTACATATATTTATATACATTTGTATACAAGATGTGAGTTTACTTGTTCTAATAAAGCAATGACTATTTTAAATAGCATATTAAATATTCGCGCTAAAGTCCAGTTATTCCGGTAGTGTATTTTTTTAGGCTTTCACGTTTTTAGACAGATACATAAAGATGTATCTGTCTAATTCTGTCTGTATTCTTAGAAAGCTAAGAATTAACTTTATATTCATGCTAAAATAGTATCACTGCTTTAATTTACAATATTATGTTTTTACTTTTCCTTAATGTTAAGTACGTGGTGTAGAATTGTCACTTTATTTTTAGTGAAACATAATATTGTGGTTTGGTAAATGAATAACATTTCACACTTGGTATAGAAAAGCTTAGCGGTTGAAAAACTAACGGAGTATTTACACTTCAGTTTCTTAAATCATCTAATGTTATAAGCGTTTATTGCGTTTTGCTCGAATGTTTCTTTCTACGTTGTAAAACGAAAACGAGTTTACTAAAGAACTAAACTAAAATAACTAAATAACCCTTGTTAGTAGGTAAAATATTTATAATTAATTTCATAAAATGAGCTTTATTTACAGTATGTTTGCTTATTTACACTAAAATTTCTTAATTGTTTTTTGAAATAATAATTTATGATAACAATTAAACTGTAAGGGAATCAGCTAACAATAAAAAATATAATTATTATAATGGATCGCTGAATACTTTTAGAAGAACTACTTTATATACAAGATATCGATTTTAAATAACTATGAATAGAAAGAAATAGTAAAAAACTGTGATAAAACTACTTTTTTATCACAAATTTTAGCCTAGTTTACGCTGTACTTAACTGAATACTATTTATGATTTTTTGTAAATTATTTTATTAAGTATTACGACTATTTAAAATAAAAACGTATTTAATTCATTTTTAATTTAAATTGTATTTATAAGATATATTGCAGTACACAGTATAATATCCATGCTTTTATCCTATGTTATGAAATTTATATGTAGTATTAAAAATAATAAATGTTTTTTTATTTTACACTAGGTACTTTTTAACCACACTGCCATGCTGCTGACACACTGTGCACATTTGCTGACCACGCATCAACGAATGAGATCCAAAGTAAAAGTCCGACACAACAATAATAATATATTTACTCCGATCGGACATTTGAGATTGGTGTCTTTGGCCGGATGTTTTAACAAATTGTACACTCGTGCAATGTGACATTCACATTATATTGTCATTCTGTGATTTATAAATTTAGAAATTTCCACATTTAATATGTTTTTTACGCTATAGAAATAAACATATCGATTAACAACATTTATCACGTCATATCATAACGTTTATCACATCATAAAAGCACTTTAAAAGCTTTTAAATGTATCTCATGCTATTCGGATACCTAATCCAATTCGAGAGACTATTTATTAAATGACTCTTTATGTAATAATTTAAGCCACATCCGCTCTGAAAGTAGAGCATATAATTTTTCACAATTATTTGTTTTTCACAAGAATTACATCAAATGGCCTAACATATTAGGTATCCAATCTTATATATTTTATTTTTTATGAAGCTTTGGGATTCCAACCCTCAACTTCTTCTATTAAAATCTATGCTCTCATCAATGGGCAACCAACATAATAAAATATTTATTATATTTCTATAAAAAACATTATACTGTAGGTAATCCTTAATTTTATACTCATATAAATTATTTCTAAAATATCTACTAAAATCATCATATTCAAGATCAGAGTTGAAAAAAATCTCTAACTTTTTTCAAGACAATATATTTTTATAATATTATTTGAAATCAACTTTTCTTCAACTTAATATACCTTTCTAATGGAATTCCTGAAATATGTTACGTAATTGTATCGCCCTATAGCTTCACCAAAATAGATCTTACATATTTATTAACAGTTATAGCGTCGTATCCATCTCATAGTTTAGTAGCAAAAGACGCCAAAATCTGATTAACTTGAAAAATAAGTAGGTCAGATTGAGACTCTGTTGAGGCTTCTATAGTACGTGATACTGTCAGGTTCACCAGATCAGTTTCACTTTTACTGTGCCTTCACTGAATATAAATTGTCTTGCATTTCATAATAAATAAATCTTTTCTAAATTATACCTAATATAAAATGTGTTTTTGAGATTTATTCTATATCTTAAATGTGTATCTAGTGTATTTAAATATATTATAATAAATGTACAAAAGCACTTATAACACACAATTGGTGCAGATTAATCTCCACACTGTAAAGATATACAGAAAGATGGCATGGCCAAAAAAATGTATTTATCTCTACCATCTGAAGGCGTTTTTCAGCAGATTTTTGCAATGGACATCCACTCATATATATTTTAATCGAACCCGCAATATCCGCTTGCAAAGCGCGCATGTTAAATTGTTGGCTACTAAGATGAGTACAGAAATTTAATACTAGATAGCAAAATATATAATCCAGCTTATATGGCGACTTAGTTTGGATACAACGTAATTTGAAATAGTGTAATACAAGTTAAGTCAGTAATCACCCAGCCTTGGGCCACTCGTGTAAGAGACAGATGAACAACATCAAGAACAAAATAGAATAAGCTATGTTTTATATTACTGATTGGAGAGAGAGAACTTAATATATAGAGAGATATCTGAAGGATGGTTATGACGCCTGTCACGCATATGAATTGACCATACTGACAATAACTTAAATAAAATAGAAACAATTCGACATACTTTTACATGCGAGTCGTAATGAAAATTTTTCAATGAGTTTGAATAATTAAAAATGTTACTGTTAAATTTAACACACTCGACACATTATTATATACCTGCATTCAATATAAAAAAAAATGTTTATAAAACTGCATTATATCTATGACATATTAATTTTTCTTCTATGACGTTTTCAAAATCTTAACTATTTCATACTAATCGTTTTCGACAGGTGTATATATTGAAACTCTTTCATGACTAACGACGAAGACATCATTATGTCTACAATTTCCTTTTGTGATGGATTTGCGAATCTTATTTGAGCACGACGTGCAAATAATCGTGACAGATGTAACAATGGACTGCATTTCTTTCAAAATTACGTAAAGCGTTTAGTCCTTGAAGCGTATATTTTGACAATCGTTATTAAAATTAAACGAACGTGGCAGAATTCACACGCTTGAACATTACTTTGCACAATGCACGAAAGAAATTTTTCGGATAACAATACAATTTTTATGACTTTCTAACAATACAGTGAATTATCATCCAACTCCATTTGGCTTGCATTATTCCAAAGTTTTCAATGCAAGATTCCTAGGAAAAACAATCTTTCAAGGTAAAACGTAATGATTTTTTCTTAAAACGGAAATGATAATATACATTGTACTATATTCGCTCCGAAAGTAAAGCATAATTATAAACATCATGAGGATTTTACATCAAGAATTTAGTATCATATTCTGCACAAGACATGTTTTACCAGAATTTTTCACGAGAATTAGTAAGCCAATTATCCAAGCCATCTAATCCTGCATCTGTTACATTATTTTCTTAGTTGAACACCTATGGTAATTGAACCCGCAGTCTTCAGACGCACGATAACTTCTCGGCTACAGGGGAGACGCATATGTATTTATCTGAATTAAGCCGAAATGAATTTAAAACACGGTTACATTAATACTGCAATTTATTAAAATTTCATGATATATTTTATAGATAATCCACGTCTACTGAGAGAGTAGAAAATATGTATTTCCAAAAAGTGAAAACTTATATTGACATAAATATATAAATACGAAAATTAGTTGTCTGTTGTGGATCCACCGCTGTATCCTCAATTATTTTAAATGCTGGCAATTTTGCATCCAAATTTCCACAAATACTGAATATACGTGTTTACTAATCTGCCATCAGGGCACAAATTATTACGGAGAAATGTTAATGCAAACGTGAATTAACTTCTTGAAAATTCAATCACTGTAGAGATCTAAATGCCCCACATTTAGAGCGGACGTGGTTAAATATGAATGTAGTCAACTTTTTACATACGTTTCATTGCGGAGCTGTAATTGTTAAATTATTTATAAATAATTAATACAATTTATCTAAAATAACACTTATTTTTAAATGAACAACTTTCATTCTATTTTTTTCTTTAAAGTGTCAAGTATTTAATTATGACCTTATTGCATATTAGTAAGATTTTTTTACGCACCAGAACTAGTTTTTAATAAATGAAACAATTTTTTTATAACAATAACAGTTTTAATATAAAAAATGTAAAAAAGGTGCACTATACATAAAATAATTACAACATATTAATTACAATAAATACTATAACACTATAATAACATTAAAAATACATTGTGTTGTTACCTCGATAGTTAAATAGAAACCTAGTTTTATGTCGTTTACAATAATTAATTCTCTTTTATTGTGAACAATAAAATAAATTTCCTTGCACAAATACTGTATTATCGTAGAGACAAGATCGGCTGTAAGTCAGTGTGGACTTTCTACGAATCTAAATAAAAAAATCAGTATACAAGTTCGTAAATGCTTATGTAGGACAAGCGTACTAGAAAACTTTTACGATAATGATAACTTTATTGTGTTGATTAAAATATGAATTTATATATGCTAAATCATATAAGCTAGTGACTTTATTAACCGTTGGAGGTGATTCGTTCGATTGTTTGAAATATACTTTTCATTCGTATTAAAAACTACAACAATTCACGGAAGATGCATTCACAGAACAATTTGTGTATAAATTCTACGGCTTAGCACAAACTTAATGCTTCAAACTATCATCAACTGGTAGACTTCTACTGTATTTGATAGTATCATAACTGTTGGAGCTTTGAGATTCGTAACTGTCATCTGAATGACCATCGAAACCGCCGCTGGATGATGCGAAAGAATTTTTAGGAGTGCCATAAGTCTCATGCGGAATTCCAAATGATTCTTTTCCAGAACTAAATCCGTGACTTGATGGTATATATGAAGAACTGATTCCTGACAAACCTAGATTTGAACTTGAGAACATGTGTCCTCCACTTGTTGATGGAAGTTCGAGTTTTCCAGAACCTATTCCTTCATAGCTTAGTCCAGCACTCCCTGAATAGCCACCGCTGGATCCACCAAAGCTTGGTACTCCATAACTAGATGAAGGATTGCTTCCAAAACCAGATAATGAGCCGGAGTGACCACTAGAAGTATCATAAGCTAAACCTGCCGCTCCATGACCGCCTTGACCGAAAGATGGTGCATCTTGGTTCGAAGACTGGGCCGCGTGACCGAAAGTTGATTGCAAGTAGTCTGACGAAGAAGATCCGTGACCAAATGATGGAGTACCGTAACTTGTGGATGGTGCTCCGTAGTTACCAGATAAAGCAGCAAAGCTGATAGAAGGTGCTGAATGCCCAGCTGATGGTAAGTTGTAAGAACCGCTCAAAGTTGGGCTTCCGTGTGAACCGTCAGAAAAACTTCCACCAGATAGTGAATTTCCAGATTCGTGTCCTGAAGTGAGACCACTAATTGAAATACCTTTGGGAACTAAGTACACAGGAGCACCTGATGCAAATATGGATGCATGACCAGCTGATGGAGTACCATATGATGCAGATGGAGTTTGGTGAGAATAAGAAGATGAATCATGAGAGCTTGATGATGAAGGAACTGAAGATCCAAGATAAACTGAAGGTTTAAAGGAAGAAGAAGAAGAAGGTGCACCGTATGAAGAGCTAATATCAGAACCACCATTGGAACTTCCCGAAGCAGCAGCCAATTTACTAAAATCGCCACTGAATAGTCCCGGGAATGAATTTTTAATTGATGCTGAGAAATCGTGTCCACCAATAGATGATTGACCACCTCCTAGCGAAAATCCAGACGATAGGTGGCTTTCGTGACCACCTCCAATACTTGGAGTTCCGTAAGATGATGAAGGTCCTCCATATGATACTGAAGGTAGACTGTGGCTACTTGAAGGTGAGAACAATCCATGACCGCCAGATGTTGCGAATGCTCCTAAGCCCTGGGTACCTGATGCATATGAAGGAAGGCTAGAACTTGAACCCTTATGACCAGCTGATGATAATAATGATGCAAAAGATGAAGACGGTGTTCCATAAGAAGAAGAAGGAGTTCCATATGAAACTGATGGTGATGAGTGAGAAGCTTCTGCCTTAACAAGAGATGCATAATGCGGAACTCCGTAAGTCATCTGAGGTTGAGATGAAATTTGAGCATGACCAAAAGTTTGAGGTGATGTATTTGTTAAAGAGCCAATATAAGGGCTTGATCCTCCAGAGAAAACCCCAAGTTGTGAATGAGAACCACCCGGTAAGGAGCCTAATTGAGCATGGGATCCACCGCCAGATAAGAAACTACCTCCATATCGCCCCCCTGATAATCCATGTCCACCAAAGCCGCCAGTTGAATGAGAATTGGGATTTTTCAAAGATCCACTGATTGACGTGTATCTTGGTGACGTGCTACTAGAATGACCTCCCAAGAAAACTGTCGGGGCAGACTGGCTTATGCCTCCAAAGCCAGAAGAGTGTCCTAAAGATTGTAGTGAAGATCCCCCGTGTCCAAAATGTGAGCCACCAAATGAATGTGAGCCTCCTGAGAATTTGGGCCCTCCCAGCGTGTATCCTGCTCCAATATTTAATGATCCTCCTGCAGGTTGCAATTGCACCAGATGTGAAGATCTTGGTGGTCCATATGAATATGGCAGAGCAGCTTCTCTCTTGCCTTTCAGATCCATGAATTCTTTTTTGTGGTTGTCTGAGTGAAAGCGCTTGCCATCTCGCTTAGACTGAACGAAACTTAAGCAGAACGTCGCCAGCACCAAACAAACCTGAAAATAAAAGTTAAAATTGGAATCAATATTTAATTTTTTCACTGAAAAACAAATTTATGATATTTTTCAAATGACATTCAATTACTTAATTAATAATTATATATTTTAATGCAGCTATATGGTAGCCACAGTCCTAAAATCATCAACAAAAACTTAATTTTAAAAAACGCATATTTTGTTGGACAAATAGCATTTTTGTAAAAGCGATTTACTTAGCAAAATCTCTCGTAGGAAAATTCAATAACTATGTATTAAATTGCAATTCTGCGGATTTACCAGTTTGTTTCACAGTTATATTGTTTGGGTTCAAAATTTATTTATATATATGCAAACTTTACCGATTTTTAAACTTATTGAGATATATACAATAGCAAAATAAAAATATAGATTTATATTACAAATAGGTAAAATATATAAAAAAAATTGATATGTTTTTATATTGTAAATATCCATGCCCACTACATTCGAGTGTTTAAAAAAATATAAATTTTACTACTTCAAGATATTTTTTTCGTAATTGCGGAAAATCAAATGTTTTAGAACAAATTATAGAGATATATTATAAATGATGAAAAAGTTAATAAAAAACAATGTCCATGACTTTAATGTCAATAATGATAGATGAGAAACTCAAGGATTGGTCACTTTTCGTCTCATTTTTTTTTAACTTGCTGCTTATCAAATTCAACATTAACTCACAATTATCATTAATGTCATTTATTTTTTTAAAAAAAGCTCTGTTACTAAAAATACTATTTTGTGGTTTTGAACTTCAACGAATTGAATGTCAAGATAAAAAAAACTTAATAAAATTTATTCATATATGTTACAATACAAAATTTGACCAAAATTCTTCTATATATATTTTGATGTTTTAAATATTTTAAAATTTCTATTTTTGGCATCGTAAAAAATATTTGTCATATGTTTTTTTTAATAATATTTTATTTGTTAACTCAGCCAGGAGCTTTACAAAGCTTTTACCGACGTGTTTTATATTGTAGTAGTTTAATATTTAATTGATCGATCAAATAAATATATGTTCATTTTTAATTAATATATTGTTATGATGTAGCATCGAATTAAACAGATATAATAAAATTAACTGTGTCTAGCAAGGTTCAATTGTTAAATAACACCATTAACTATTATTATAATATAATTTGACCATACTAAAAATCGTATTTTGATATAATTTATTTTAAAGAAGCATTCAAATAAATATAGCAAATAAAACATTATTAAACATTATTTTTCTATTGTTATTAACTCAAATATTAAAAAAAAGTTTAATTATGATAAATATAATCATAGCATTTATGAAAAGATTTTATTTAATCTTAATTAAAGTTAAAGGAATGAAAAAATACATAAACATGTAACTCGTTTGAATTTCCTGATAAAAACTTTAAATTTCAGATATTTATAGCAAAAAATGTATTGTATGAATTTTACCGTTGATTTTTACTGAAAACTGCAGTTATCATGATTTTTTATATCTTCATATTTTGAAAGCATCAAATTATTTTTGATAAAAAATGTTGTTGAAGATAATATACAAAAAACGGTTTTTTTTCCTTGATAATTATCTGTATTCACTTAGCCTATGTTTTAGCTATATACTGAATTGGATGCAAACCTGCAGTTTAATAAAATTATTAAGAGCTTCTATAATAATCTAGATTAGTTCTTGAAAATTTTTATTAATTAAATTATATATAATATATTATGACTCACCAAAAACTTCATTTTGAAAAACTTAAAAAACAGACACCACAAAAAAACGCCGATAAAATGACTACTCCGCTCGCTTGGCGGGAAAGAACGAAAGTGACTTTATTATTTTTTTCTCGGGCGGATATGACAGACCACGTGCTCGATGCAAATTTCACCGGACCCTAGACACTCTGCACACGGAACTGGTTACTTGTTTTATGACTCTTGAGAGTCAACTCAACTCGCGGCGAAGGACTGAAAATGAATGATACATTATCTCTGAATTCCACCAAATTTATAATGAGTGGCGGTACACGCGCGAGTGCCGACGGACAGCGGAGGAACACAATCACCGGAGATAGTTTAACCGGAGCAGAATGCGAGTGGAAAGAGACAATTATGACGCCTCCATGGTAGACTGAAAGCTGAAGAGTACCTATTGATAACTATAACACAATAATATATTACATAACGAACTGATATTGCGTCTCCCGGATCATACCGCAAAGTACGCATATATTATGCAAGCTGGTGAAATTATATTATAAACTATTATTTAAACGTCAACTCATACTTATACACGCACATGTTTTCATTAAGTCTGTGATATTTTATTTAGATTAAATACAACTTGCAAGATACTTATACAATTAATAATTTATGATTGATTTCATATGATTTATATTATATATATGCAATAACGTGTATGTTTCCCTAGTAGCCGAAAGTTACCATGCACGCTTCAGAGCTAAAGATTGCATTTCGATTTCCATAACTGTTGGATTCTAAAAATCCAAAAACGTCCTATTGGGTAAAACAATTAGTAATTTTTATAAAAAAAAATATCAAGATATGTTTTCACATTGCGATCCGTATATTCCATTTCTGGAATCATTTTATACGGTTCAGATCCATATGCTACAATTTTGGAGAGAACATGGTGAAAATAAGATGCGTGTGTATTGTTCATTCATCACATAGACTCGAAATTTGAAATTCAATTGAAAGTTCATATCCAGAAAAGAAAAAACTGACAATTTACTACTTTTCAAATCTTTGAGGAAATTTATGAAAAGTCATTATTTTAGAACGGAATTAATATCAAGGGATAAAAATGATATGTTACTTACAAAAGATATTGATAAAAATCCATTTAAAACATTCAAATTAAAGAAAATAATCTGCAAAATATACATGGTAAAAAAAAGAAAAACTAATTCTCAGTATTATTTTTAGTGGAATTGCAACTATCAGGCTATTTTTGTATTCTGAAATAAAAAATAACTGATGCAAAATAAAAAAATTCAAATTGCAAATAACGATTGTACAGGAGAGAACAAATTTCAGATAATTTGAATTAAACTTTTATTATTTTATTTGCGTCAATATATAATATATGGCAATGGTTTAATAATATAATATCAAGAAAATAGCACACAAAAACATTTGGGAGGTGTGACTATTGTTGTTGAAAATTTATTTCTCACATTTTGGCAAATTGCACTGACCTCTAATATTATTCAGTTTAATGGTCATAAGATACTTTGCGAGATCGTTTGTAAAACAAATTGCATGTTATTTAGCTACGAATTATGAAACAATTTAAGAATATTCACCAAGATTCGAACATCATAGTGTTATATTACTGCGCTGTGGTGCTAGTGCGAGGTGGCAGGAAGAGTTTTCATTAAAAAATCATGTATTTCTTTTTGAATTAAGTTAAAGAATAATATGAAATTTTCGAAACCCATCAATAAGTACGCCAAGTATTTATAATCAGTGAAAAAGTCTGTTTATGTTTTTGAACAATCGTTCAAATTATTGGGTATCTAGTTTAACATCTTTATTATTTTTTAATCTTTATGAAGCTGCAGGATTTAAATCCACTACCATCGACTCCAAAATGCTTGCATACCGATCGTCAAATTACAAATTTATGAAAAACCACTTTTTATTTATTATTATCATTTGGTTTAATCGTCATCGACAAAACAAATTAATATATCAAAGAATGACTTAGTATTTTTACTCAAAAGTTGAATGAAATATTATAAATAAATGCCCACATGTGTGATATAATATAATTTAAACGATCTACAAACAATACGGTCTAAAGAAGAACTATTTTAAAACTTAAATACATAATGTTATTTGAACTATTAGAGTAACTATCAATATCAATAGTTAAGCACGGAGCAAAATTAATGACAAATTTTACAGTTTTACATGAGTTCATTTTTCGAACTCCATCCTCATCCCTCCCACTTCTTCCTAACGCATGATCTCAATCAGGCGTATCTCGAAATTTTGATTTTGGAAAGCGATCTACTATATTCGCCGAAAACATCCCGGAACTAATTATAAAATACTCAAGATTTAGGTTGCTATGCACTCAAGTATGCTTAAGTTAAAAATAAATGGAATGGAAAAAATGGAGACCTATTTCGTCAAGCAATTGTGTGAAGTGATCATCACGCTCGCCGTATAGCGTCACAATCATTAAAAAGCAATGAAATTGATCTTGGAGCAACCAAATCAGATAGCCCAATGTTCTCGTTCCGTACATATTCTTGAATGTTCGCAGAGTATATTATTAGCATCCTGTTCTGTAGACATGTCGGTTGCTTAACAAGAACAAACTGAGAACGCCGTGATCAGGAATAAATGGTTTGTGATGTTACTGATCTTAAGCACACGTGTATTTATATAATACGCAAACTGTGTCAATTTATAGAAATATTAACTACAGAAACACATGACAAAGTAATTATTTTTATTGATATAAATCAACGTCTTTAT